>JARHVA010001988.1:2737500-2902142 GCA_037957365.1 Torreya grandis
TAAATAAAAATTTACCCTATTCTAGTAAAACCCAATGGGGTTGTTACAACAATCCTATGCTAGATCATGTGATTCTAGCTAATCATGGGTTAGAAGTTATCATTGAATTGACACTACCAAAGTTTGATTATAATATAAATCTTGGAATCTTCCAAGTAGGTTATTGATGGTACTAAAAGTTTTTTCAATGGTGGATACCACCAAACAACTCTATATTTTTCTATTTTTAAGTATCCAAATATTCATATTTTAAGTGCCAAGCCTTGTGGTTTTTGTTTGTAGGGCATACTATTGTACAACCCATAATATGTTTTTCAAAATATAGCTTTGCATGACATTTAGATGAATGGCTTGAAAATTTATTAACCAAGTTAGTTAACCAATGATGCTATTTACTACAACTTGAGTGAACCATTGATGAATGACTTGAAACCCTATTCACCTCACTAAGGAACCAAGGCCATGTTATGAGTAGTCTCAATATTTTGGGATAAGTATACCTAGTACTAAAAGTTTTATTCTTTTTTTTGCATATTTTTAACTTTGGTCTAGTGCATCTTAGTCTAGTGTGGTAAGATTGACTTGATTTTGGTATAGAATACATGTTATTTTTATGTGTTATTTAAGTGATTTTATGATGTCATTATAAACTATGATTTAACAATCATCTATTGATAAATTGAAATTAGGCTGTCTTTTCGATCTGAGTTGACATGTTCCCTTTTAAAATGTCGATGGAACTAAACAAGGTTCTATTTATTATTTTGATTATTTTTATCTCATTAAAATTTAGTATCAGATGCTCATATCTAATCTATGGATGGTAATGCAAAACCAAGGTTCCTTTGCAAGGAAAAACTTTCCTATGTGTTATATTTTGATTGTCCTCTTGTTGACAACTAAAACATTCTCTAGTATTGCTCTTATTTGCTAATTATTTTTAATGTTGTTGTAGGACCCTTGAAGGAGAGGTATTAGAAGAGTGGATCCCTAACATCTCATTGTAGATGATATTTTTGAATTATATAGTGTATGCAATCATAAATGCATCATGTTTAAAATTCAATCCTAGCTTGGAGAAGATAGAACATACCTACACTTTCAATTGGGAATACATTTGTTAAGCGGGGGCATGACCAATATGGGGATCCACTAGAATCAATTAAGGGATCACTTGCCATAATACACCATGCTAGGAAGGGTTCCAAATCCTAAAGTCTAACACAATCATGCAACAACCCTAAAAGAGTCCTAGGTTTAATGTTCACTTTACTCTAATAAACAAGAAAGTAAATCTATTCTAGTGCACACCAAAGCTTGTAACACAATATGAGGGGTTAAAAATAAAACAAACAAAACTAATCATACATATAAGACATATACTCATGTCAATGTATGTATAATCCTAATTCATGGGAGAGAAGTAAAACTACATTATCTATCTACTCTTATAAAGGAGAAATAAAGTTAGGAATACTTACCTTTGAAGATGAACCCATCAAGCCTCAATCTCTCCCTTGGCCAAGGTGCTTCACAAGATATTGTTGTGGTATGTAAGGATAATAAAGACAAATCAAATTTAGGCTACACAACCTATCTATGCATCCGAAATACTTCTCCACATGACAAGATCCATATCTCCAAAGAAAGTATGGAACCCTAAGCTTTATTACTCAAGTAGAATGGTCAATATGTAGATGTTAATTTGCACTTATTCTTCTCTACTTATATTTTTACAAATGGTTGGAAATGAACTTGTATATATAGGTGGATCTTACCCTAAATCCTTCTGAATATGTCGACTGTACAGGGTCAACCCAGTAAACCCTATATGTTTTTGAGAGATAAATCACTAGGTCCCAAGCTAGGTCAACTGAAGGGTTAATGAAAATATTAATGAGAAATACCCCTAAATAATACAAGGTTGACCTAATTGACCTTGTACAATAATCACAGGGTGAAAAATATACAAGGTCAACCCAGTCGACCTAGTACAATCAACTAGTGAAAGGAGGTCAAGGCAAGAGTAAGGAGGATAAAACATGACAAATGACTAGAATGGGTAAGACTAAAAATAATTAAGCTTAGGGTAAATGGTTTTAGAAGATGGGCGTGTAGATGGAAAGTGGAAAAAGGGATAAAAATATTACAAAGCACTAATGGTTTGCCCACCCCTTTCTCGATGCACCCCTTAAGGCATGCATACTCAAATATATTGAGACTCGATGGGCTTCTACAAGATACAAAGTGTCAGTAATCGATAAAAGTTTAAAAATGTTATGTGTATACATATGCCCCACTAAAATATCATCACATGTCATGTAAGTGCAACACAAGATGGTGCTTTGAGATAGAACATGATAACACATAATGTTGATGCTAAATAAAGTGCAGTAAGTAGAAAATAAGATAAATGAAAGGATATAATTGAAAAACACATACCTTTATTTACCTTAGTGTTGTAGATAAAGAAGTAGACTGAAAGAGATGTGAAGGTGTTCAATGTGAAGAATAATAGGTGAACCTATAGAAGTTAGTGTAAAAAATAGCCAAACATTGAAATTTTTGGAAAATAGGTATATAGTGATGGAAAATATTCTCTACGTCATCACTAATCCAATGCATCTTATGATTTTAAAAATGGATGAGTATAAAAAAAGATATAGCAACAGAAGGAATCTGGAGGAAAATAATTAAAGAATTTGAATTTTGAAAAGTGTTTTTAAATAGGGGAAAGAGAATTCATTTGGTTATTTTGACTTGTAAAAGAGAGAAAAAAGAGATATGGATACAAAATGAGCTAAGATGGTGAGGAGACGATAAGATAGACGAGGAGGGGCTCTAGGAGTGGCAACGGGTGCACTACAAGTATGCAACTATGAATCTTAAGCCAATTTTTATTATTTTGTTGAATTAAGTATTTTTTTATAAAAAATAATTTTTAGTATTTCTAGATGTCAAAATGAAGCAAAATTAGATGCTATAGGTAGGAAAAACCAATTAGGCAAATGGGTTTGAAAGAATTAGGAAAAAAATTGCAAAAAGACACTTTTTTAGGAAAATGCAAGGGGTCGGTAGTAAAAAACAATTGGGTTGACCCATTCAGCCCAGTAGGTTGAAAATAGTCAAAATCCACACTGTCGATCCGGTAGGTGTGTGTTGACCCTATACATTTTGTAGACTATCAACCTAGTACAATTTTACCAACTAATCCAAAAAGTCTAGAATGATAATGTAGTACTAGGGAGGGGAAAAGAAGAGGGTTGACTTAGATTTTTAAGTCAACCAAGTCAAAATAGAGAAATTTTGGTCAAACTAGGTTGACCAAAGAACTAGAATGGTATGAAAATGCATGCAAAAGGCTAAAAGAAAGCTATAATGGCTTGAAATGACCAAATAAGGGAAAAAAGGGTCGATTACACTAAAAATAGGTAAACATGAAAGTATTTTAAGCTTTTATTTTGATTAAAATTGTAAAAAAATAATGTATTTTTACTATACATGACATGGAGGATCTAATACATCTTTTTTTATTTCTCAGTTACAGGGATGACCCAAGTTCTGAAGATTGGTAGATGTGTCTTGGCTACCAAATTTATCAGAATGTCTGACCATAGGAGATAGAGCTAGGCTAGTAGATGTAGGCCTAGGAAGAATAATTTACATGTGCATGATTCCCTTGAGCATGGATCTATTAGTCATGTTCCTTGGATGTTGTGAACAAATGACTAACACCTTTGATGGGAGGTGGATGGGGATGTGGTAGAGGTAGCTATCACTCTAGAGGATGTGCATGCCATCCTAGGGCTACTAGTAGTAGGAACATTGATAACTATAGGCATACCAAAAAACCTAGAGAAGAGGAGAGCCTTATCCATGTGGGCTATAGGCTTAGATATGATATTGGTGGGTAGGAGAGTTAGTATGTTTAACTTATATGCATCATAAATTTTAGATATCCAAAAAGTTGTGATAGGAATTGTGATACAATGAGTGCTATGTCACAAGTCAGATGGTAAGGTACCACTATTCATGGTAGCCTTGATTAGGATGATCCTAGAGGAGGGTGTACTATATGATCTCATCTTTGTCATCTAGGTCCAACTCAACATGATCTATATGAGGTGCTGGTCAAAAGACAAAAATTGATAAGAATGATCATATTATTGATGGCTTGGATATATGAGAGGTTTCTCATGTATCAACTAGCTAGGTTACCCCATACAGTCGATGCTAGGTTGCCTTGAGTGTAGATATGGAGAGAGGACTAGGTAGTATAGGCCATGCTGCACATACCAACATTACAAATATTGAGACATACAGACATAATGTGGTAGCCATATAGACACTTAGCAACTACATGGTTGAGATGGTACATAGTTGCACCAACTAAAGTAAGGACATATGTGGTTATACATTATACCTAGTGGAGAGAGCCTATTCAGTGACACAGGTACCAGGACAAATGGGCTTACCTCATGTAATAACATTGATATTGATGCTCAAGTAGTGGGCTCGACATGTGAGAGAGCCATGGGGGAGGAAGGGACTAGGGCCACTAGTGATGAGGCTGACACTCAAACCACATCATGATTAACCATAGACTAAGAGAGCATGACAAATATTAGAGCAAGATGAGATGGGTGTGGAGGTAGTGGCACTAGAGATACCACCACTAGCTCCATAGTGAGATGAGATATGACCACTAAAGACATGGCATCAATGAAATCAAAGGGAGCAGGAGAGAGTGGAGACTATCACCATCCCTGATGACCTAGTAGGTGAGCTAGAGGAGAGTTAGATGATAAAGAGACCACTCAAGCACAGGATGAGGTGGATGCAAGCCATGATAGCTAAATTTGAGCTGAGGAGGTAACCTATAGAGGAGGTGTTAGGAGGCCACATAGATGGAGAGACTATGTAAGGTAGTCATGCAGCTGGCAAGACCATAGTGGTTGAGACACAAACAATTAATAAAGATGATTAAATTATTTTTTAAGTTTTTATTTTGAAATAGAGACTAGAGGTAGATAGATATTGTGAGATATAATAGTGATATAATATCTATTTGGTGTGATTTTGTAGGCATAGATGAGGATGAGAAATGGGGTTCCCTTTTGAGGGGAGTACCCCATGATATCCTGGATGATACTCTATATCCATATGACCCTACTACATTATAAGACCCTAGTGTACCATTTGACCCATCTTAGGTGAGCTGGTTTAGATTAGCAAGGGAGGCAACAAGGTAGATATGATCACAGAGTGAGAGAGAGGATGTAACCACCAGTAGAGATGGGTGTAGGAGAGATATGGGCATGGTATGCCCTGGTAGAGGAGAGAGCTATGCATTTGGCTATAGTGACGAAGATGACCTAGGCATATATATTGACCTTGACCCATATGACACAGGTGTAGTAGGAGAGGGAAAAATAGATGGTGACCTTAGCCCAATTGGCATAGGTACATACATGGGTGGCACATCTAGAGGGATAGGTAGATGGATTGAGATATTGGATGGCCTCCTTATAGTGTACTATTTATAGGATTTAGACTGAGGCCTCAATAGGTAGCGTGGATAGGCCACGAGATAGATAGGATGGAGGCCAACCATAGAGCTAGAACATTGTATATATGGTTGTACTTGATGTATCAAAACTCATGATATATATATATATATATATACACACATACATACATACATACATACATACATATATATATGTATATACATATATATATATAAGTATATATATATATATGTATATATACATATATACATATATATATGTATATATACATACACACACACACACACACACATATATGTATGTATGCATGTATATGATGTATCATTTTAGCATATTGATGTTGATTATGTACATTTTCATAATTATGGTTTTTGTTGTGGATGCTTTGAATATATTGCTTTCTAACACATGTATTTAGCTATTGTTTTATATGCTATAGGAAATATATGAGACATGGTTTATTTTTTATCATTATGTAGAACACATGCATGGTTAAAAAGAAGTAGGCAAAAATTCTTGGTAAAAATATAATCAATAAAAAATATACTACACACTATTTCAAGCTAGAAAATGTGTAATAACAAGAAAATGACTAAGTATAAAAATCCAAGGGATGGTAAAAGGAGATGGTAAAAAGGAATTTGTTCTTAAACCAAAGTGAAATATTTTTTCACCAAATTAAAACAAGTAAAATCATACTAAATTGTGTTGGGAAGTATGAAAATAATGTAATAAAATGTAATGTATCAAAAAGGGCATAAATGGTATAAAAAAAATTTAAATTAAGTCAATCAATTATAGTAAATCACATTGGGAAGTATAAGAGAAAAACAAAATTAAAAAAAGATTGGTCTCAAATTTATCACACTAATTCAAGCTAGGAAGTATGAAAAATTCAAGAAATGGTTGGATTCTTATATGCACTTGGAAAATAAGAAGAAAAAAGTGAAAGAAAAATGAAGTAAGCATAAAACACACTAAATCAAGCTGGGAATCATGTCATTGACATGTAAGTTCATAATAAATCACATCTTATCTCATATTTGACACATGTAATTTTATTTGTGACTTGTATTATTGGAAAATTTTGTGAGGAATGTCGGGTCCTATCTATGGTCTTACACTGCAACTCATAAAGGCAACACCACTAGGGTGGAAAATTCAAGACAATTAGGTAACAAAGGATGTGGGTAATAGGAAGGAAAAATTTGGTAATTTATGAAGAATGTTGGGTTTTATTCATGGTCTTACCATGCAACTCACAAATGAGATCCCAAGGGGAGTGATCAGTAGACAAAATGATATTTATCAAGAGGAAATATGAGGGATATAGGGAATTAAAAAGGAAGTGTAAAAAGCAAGACCTCGGCATCTTATGAGAATACCTTAGGATAAAAGAGACATACTAAGGACATGAGAAGATACTAAGTGACTAGTGACCATCAATGTACAAAAGAAACCTATTGATTATACATTCAAAGATTTGTAGGAAAATAAGTATGCTACTAAGATCAACTCATGAAGGTATATTGGTACAAGAAAAGGTAAAATGGACCTACCTTCCCATGATATGTTCCCCATTCCTTAGGACCCCTTATAGAGCTGTCAGTCTATTGTGAAGATTGGGTACTTATGTGAGAAAGTAGGTAGTACTAAAATATTATTTTATTCTCCTTTTCTAATATATTGGCCTACCACACCCCAAAGGACCTCAAATCTATCATGAGGCCAAATGTGGAGTTTGATCTTTGAATAGAATAAGGAGAGGTGATTTGAATCATGTATTTTAGTATGATTTAAATTTAAAGAATATTTTTGCCTTTTTTATCATTGCCTTTTGTAAAATGATTTGGTTTTTAACCTTTTATGGATTTTTAAAATTCCTCCCCTATACGGATTTGGAATGACAAATCATGATAGATGTAGTGATACACATGAATGAGATTTAGGCTAAGGCTAAATAAATCTAAGTAACCAAAGACAAAAACTGAATAGGACACTTAGGCTTAACAATGAACTAACATGTGGTGTCAAGTCTCAACCACGTATATGCTTATTTTATGAAAAAAGAAGGGAAAAAGGAGATCCAAAGTGGACTGGTGAAAGGAAATTATAATTAGATGCATTATTTGCTAACTGATCACATGGTAAAAGGAGACAAGGACTAAAGGGAAAAGGGTTTCTATAACCAAGTCATAATGAGAATTATTTGTGAAAAATAGAGATAAGAGAGCAAACAATCATGAAGGCACAATAAGAGAGTTTTGAGAAAAAATCAAGAAAGAAAGAGAAAAAAATGATAAAGAAAGACAATCATATGCAAAGATAAATGACAATATAAGCAAGATATATTACCAAAGGTAAAGAATCACCATATAAGAAAAATATGAATTTGACATAATGTCAAATGATATAATAGATAGATAAAAATAAAATTGGAGCACACATTCAATAAATATGTAAATATAAAGGAGCCATGCATGTGCTCATAAGAACTAATAAATCTACCCACACACATTATCCAAGACATCGGATAAATATCTATGCAGTTGGATACAAACTACTGTTAATGTCTCATCAATCTTTACTAAAAGCTAGGAAAAGATTTCTTTTGTAATCTCCTCAACTTAAAAAGTAGGAATGCTTGAAGGATATTGCTGAGGAAAATTAGGAAAGGGATGCTTAGGAGAATGCATGGGAGTAAGCTCTATGGGAGATTCAAGAATAATTGATAGAGAAGGAGCCATAAATGAGGGACTCATGGGTGGAAAAGGATCCACAGGCGAGGGAAGGTCCACAGGTGAAGGAATCATGGGTGGAGGCATAGAAAGTGATGAAGGGACCATAAGAGGGGATGAAACCATTAGATGTGGAGCCATGGGAGAAGGAGAAAATTTCTTATGGGAATGACCTATGGGAGGAAATAAAGAAGGTCTAGGAATAGTTATAAGATGATTGTTTTGGTGTTGTTGAAGGATGAGTTAATGATCAGTGTGATGGGTGCCATATACAATAAACGTCACCATACATAGGTATTTATTTATGTTTAACCTTTAGGCAGGCATGGCTTGTCTATAGAAAGAGAGGAAAAATGCAAAGTATCAATATACTATTATAACTTGTGATAATGGGTAGAAGAATGATTATCTATTCCATGTAAGAAACAGTCATGCTTGTGAGTGGTCTTAGGAGAAGCACTCATAGAAAGAGGTATCATAGGAGTAAAAGAAGCTAGGGAGGACTCATTAGCCCATTTGGTGGGTAACGAATCCATATTAGGCAAGGGAAGCAAACCATCACCAAAATAAGGTGGTGATGGAGGAGGAATGGAACTAGGCTCAATGGAAGGAGCAATGGGATGAGAAGCAGGGGTAGACTTAGTAATAGTAGGAGTAGGAACAAGCTCAACTATAGCCAAATTAGGAAGAGGATCAACTATAGTAGGAATGGGAATGTGATATAATAAGGGCTCTACTGAGGGAAGAGTGGGATATATAGAAGGTAAAGGAGGGTCACACTAATCTTAGGAGTAAACTAACCAAGGTGATCATGGAACCTAGTAAAGTGGTAAGGCCTAGTCATAGCATGATCCATGAACATTCTCATACAAGGATTTTAATAAATTGGAAGTGTTGGTTCCATCTCTACCCTCTGATAAAGAGGAAAAACACTAAAATTAGGAACTATAAATGAAGGAAAATGGGAAAATACACAAAAATACTCAAGTAAAGAAGAATGATAATAGACAATCTCAACATCACAAACTTGTATAAGACTACCTAAGAATGGATCATCTAGGGAATAACCATCATCATAATCTAGGGTGTGAAGATCAATGACACAAATATAAATAACCCTATCATATGAGGAAGAGGGGTGCATATAATTCTGAGTCTTGGTCAAGACTAAGGGAATGTTATTGTAAGGAGGCTTATGAGAACATGACTATAAGGAAGCATGAAGCTATGATATCGTGAGAGATCAAAATTTTTAATCTTTAGGTTAATCTCGGCAAGCTCATCATCATCATAATCTAATAGGTTAAGAGGAATGCTCCCAATGAGTTTGGGATGTCCATTGTAACCTCAAGTTGAATTATCGAGAAAATTAAGATGCTAAGACTCATAAAATGGAATGTTGGCAAAGGTTCAAGAGCAGGAATCTTGAAGACACCATATTCTTAGAATTGTTTAAAATTTCAAGGGTTAATATCACCCTGAATCCTATAAATGGATCCATTATGAGGAAATTTAGTGCATTTCTAGGTGAAAGAAGCAATAACTCTCATACGATGGGTCCACGACCTACCAAGCAAGATGTTATAATAAAGGGGAAAGCTAAAGATTATCACCTTCATATGAATAGTGATAGGTGGGATACTAATGAGAAACCACACACAACCTAGAGGAAACATCTTCCTTCTATCATATCCTTGGTAGGTTTTGTATGTAGACTTAAGATTTAATTCTAAATATCTAAGGGCCTTAATGAAGTCAGGAGAGGAAACACAAGTGCCAAAACCCTTATCAATCAATGTACTCTTAACTTGGATATTGCATATTTGGACACTAATGAATAATGGAATATCATTTGCATGAAGTAAAATATTGTTGGGAATCATAAAAGCTATAGGAAATTTTAAGGAAATAGAAGTATCCAAAGTTTCATCAACATTGATAGACATATCTTCACATTATTATAATATATTATCCTTAAATCTAAATAAGGTTGATTCTTATCCTACTAAGGGAGGACAAGGGACATTCATCTTGAATAATATTTGCATAAGATGGTTTCTATGTCATGGAAAAGTCCTCATAAGATCAAGGAATGGAATCTGAGATGGGAGATTAGTGAGTTCTGTGATGGGATCCCACTCATCATAACCCATAATAAGGTTTTTAGATATAAGTGCATAGTGATTAATAAGGTCCTAAGAAGGAGTCACCAAAGTACATTGGAATTTATGTTGGTAAGAAGAAGAAAGTTTAGAACAAGGTTGTAAATCATGTTGTGATGATGAAGCAGTTGATTCAAGTTGATTTTGAGAATTAGTAGAAGTGTTAGTAGAAATTTGAGTATCATTAGTGTTATAAGATGATGGAAGAGTGGTTGAAATAGAAAAAGAAGTGTTATCCAAGGGAGAATAAAAAATAGAATCATCAAAATTAATAAGGTCATCTTTCCCTAATTCATTTAAATGAGTTGGAGATGAATCCTAGATAACACGATATGTTTTAGATGAAGGAGGAGTGTAGATAGGTTGGGAATCGATAAAAGAAACCACCTTTAGCATATTAATCATGTTAACCTAGGTTCAAAAAGACTTCCTACATTATTGGTGGAAGGGGTGGATTTGTCTTGATTATCTTAGATAGGTTGATGATTAGGAAGAGGGTTTTTGTATATATTCAAATGAACATTGGCTTGCTTCAAGGCTTGCATTTTATCATGTGATTTATAGTATTTAAAATAAATTTCATAATCTTGTTAATGATTTTAAATGATATAATCATGATCAAAATTAGGACCAAGAAGAAAGTCCATAGCTAAATTATGAAGTTGTCTACATGTCTCATGAGAATGATCCCAACTAACATGAAACCAACATAACTTATTAGGATCATACCAAGATTTCATAGGATGAGTAGGGTCAATATATCTTGGAATAGGCCTAGGTAGATGCTTAATCAATTAAACTAAGTATAGAGGTTTATGAACATTAATTTTGTTTGGTGAAGATAAGTGAGGATTGGTATATTGTTGAGAAAGGGCAGCTAGTTCTGACGAAGGGGTAGAATTGATAGCTTGAACATTGTGAATGGTGTCATAAAAATTTGTAACACCATCATTGGTAACATTGTGATTTTTGCTATTAAGTAAGAGACAAGGACCCAAAAAAGGTTGGGGTGGCTCAAATTGATGCATAAGTAAATCTTATCATTTATCTTGGTCAATAGCCTCCTCCAATGTACATGGAGAGAGAGTGGAAACTTGATATTGAAGTTTAGGAAAAATGACATTGGTAAAGAGATGGAAAAGATGATCATAAACCATGTTATGTTCACATTTGTTTGTCAAAGTTTTCCATATTTTAACAAAGGCTTGAGGGGTTTCATTTTCAAGTTATTTGTAATTTATGAAGTGGGACAAATTATTTTCAAGAAAATCACTAGTTTGGAATTATTAAACTAAAGCATTCACTAAATCCTCCAAACTAGTAATGGAATGATTTATAATTTTGTTGTACCAATCCAAGGCATCACCTGTGAGATTTTTGGCTAAGAGTTTGTTAGTGGCAAAAGTGTTCAATTTGACCTAATCCTTATAAAGATTTCTAAATGTTTTAAGATGAAGGGTGGGATCAGTTGATCCATTATAGGAAATTTTAGGTGTGATACCTTCTATATCAATACTAGAAATTTGAGTAGTGAGAGGTTCATTTTGGAGATGATTAATGGTTATATTGACCAAAGGAGGTTGAGGAATGAGATTGCCTTAAGAATCTCGAAGAGGAGGAGGAGGAACATTCTAGTTATGTGTGCCCCAAGCCATTGTTTGAGGATGATATTGAAGATGAAGAAGGTGGTTTTGCATTCTCATCATTTGATTTATGTTATGAGCTTGAAAGATATTAATTTGATTGAGTGTTTGTAACAATAGTTGATGTGTTTGATTATAATTATTAGAAGCATTGGAGTTGGTATTAGTGGCTTGGGTACCACTATTAGTGTTGATAGGAGCTTGAGAGGAACTATGAGAATGTGACGCACTAGTGGAAAAATTTACTTGTGTAGGAAAAAATGGAATAGTGAATGGTTGAGAAGAAGAAGCACTAGTATCATGATTACCTTGGGTAGTAAATGATGGACTAGTGGAAGGATTATGGATAGTGGATCTTATGAGAGGCCCACTAGATGTAGAACCTAGCATGTTAGTAGATATACTAGGCATGGAGGTGGAAGAAGTTAGAGAAGAAGAGGTCATGGTATGAGAAGGGGTCATAATCAAAGGAAGAGGCCAAGATTAAAATAAAGTGATAACCCCAAATCTAGTTGAGAATATAGGAATAGGTGAATGAGGCTCTTCAACTTGACCACTAATCATAAGATTGTAAATAGTAGAAGGATCTTTTCTTTAATGTTGAGTAAATTTAGAGATAAAGAAGAGAATTTCATGGCTATAGTCTAATTCAAATTGGTATTTTAATGAGAAGAGAGTATTAAACTATGAATAGGTATTAAGAGGGGTCCCTTAGTTCATTGTGCAAGTGGCAATATGAACATTACTAGAATCAAATAGAGGAACCCTACTTTATCTATGGGAGGCCCTATGAGGGTTGGTAAAATTCATCATATCTATTGATTTAAACTTAGTATTGTCATCAAGTAGAAAGTCTATGATGAAGAGAAGGAAAGAGAGATGAGAAAGCAAGGGAATAAGAAATGACAAAAATAATATAGGTTCAACTGGGCTGACTTAGTACAAAAATAGGGTCTATAAACAATACAGGGTCAATTGAGTCGATCCATTACAGTGAATAGAGATTGGAAAAAGAGGGAACATGGTTTGTAAACTATATAGGATTGACTAGTTTGATCTACTATAATAAATAGAGGTTGAAAAAAGGTATAGGGTTGACTAGGTCAACTTAGTATAATAGAGAGGGAAAATTAAGAAACCTATAACAAATTTGTGGATTGAAAAAAGATAAATTTTTCTAGTAATTTGAAAAGAACTAAAAGAAGGGAAACAAACAAGCAATTAGATTAATTCTAGTTAATCCAATTGAGGCACACAACACAAAACCTTGCACCAACACTGGCTAATGCAAGTTTTTGCAATACAAAATATAATTGAGCAAAGAGTAAGAAATAAATTTGGAAAGTAAATAGCTAACTAATTGGTCGACCTAAATGTTTATAAGATTGTTAAGATATAATTTTAAATGTGATGGTAAGTTGGTTGTAAGCAAGGAACTAAAATGACAATCTAAGGATGGTTTTAGGTAGTTTGAGATGAAAATGACTATAATGACAATGATACAAGTTTAGTATTGGGGCCTACTCCCTCAATTTATAATTACAATGATAAGGGTGTCAGGTACTTAGTGAGAATATACCATTATCCATGCTTTATACTTGACCAAAGTATCAAGTCATCAGCTTCCCCCTTGGTGATGAAATCTAAGTAGGTTGGCCTTAGGTAGATAAATGTTAAAATGTTTGTTTATATTTTGTGATTTGGATGTGTGTGCATAAAATATAAAATAGTGAATACCTAATTAAACTATGTGATCTATTCTAAGCATGCAAGCAATAGGGAAAGAAAGTGAAAACTAATTACTACTATATAAGGTTAATTATAACTTTGAAACAAGGTATAATGTTGATATAGTCAATAGTGTATGCAAAAAATATATAATAGGGTCGATAGGGTTGAACTTGTACTATGGAAGTAAGATCTGAAAGTGAATAGGGTCGACAGAGTCAAACTAGTTATCCATACAACACACATAACACAAAATTAGGTCGATAGGGTCAATTTAGTTGACTATGCAAGGGAAGTTTTAAAGACTAAAAAATATGAAAGGAAAGATTTTAAATAAAGAAATAGAGAGATAGAAAGGACCCTTAGTGGATCAAAGATGCTGAAAATGAAGGTTGTTATTCAAGAACCTTGATATATGCTTATAAATTTTGCTAACTGGGTTGACTGGGTTGATCAAGCATTGTAGAAACTTGCTACTAAGTACCTAAAATGTATAGGGTTGATTGTATTGAACTATTATTATATACTAGATGTCTAAAAAGCTAAAAACTTGTACTAGGTTGATTGGATTGATCCAATAACTTGTACCTAAAATGCTACGCATAAAAGTTAAATATCGGGTGTACAGGTCTGATCTAGTATGGAAAATATATGATAAAAATAATGATGAAATAATGAAAGAAATGAAATAAGGTAAATAAATCCTTCAAGGGTTAGTTCATGTTAGGTTCACTAGAATGTATGCAATCAGAAATGTATCATGTCTATAAATCAATCCTAGCTCAAAGAAGATAGAGCATACCTACACTTCTGATTGGGAATACATTTATTAAGTGGGGGCATGACCAATATGGGGATCTGTTAAACCTAACTAGGGGATCACTTGTCAAAATACACCATTTCAAGAAAGGTTCTAAATCCTATAGTAAAATATAATCACACAACAACCCTAAAAGAGTCATAGGTTTAATGTTCACTCTATTCTAATAAACAAGAAGGTAAATCTAATTTAGTGCATACTAAAGCTTGTGGCACAATATGAGGTTTTAGAAATTAAAAAAACTAAACTAAACATGCATATAATACATATACTCACATCAATGTATACATAATCCTAATGCATGGTAGAGAAGCACAACTACATTATCTATCTACTCTTATAAAGGAGAAATAAAGTTAGGAATACTTACCTTTGAATAAGAACCCACCAAGCCTCAATCTCTCCCTTGGCTAAGGTGCTTTGCAAGAGACGGTTGTTGTATGTAAGGATAACAAAGACAAATCATCTCTAAGATACATAACCTATCTATGCATCCAAAAGACTTATCCACAAGACAAGATCTATATCTCCAAAGAAATTATGGATCCCTAAGCTTTATTCCTCAAGTAGAATGGTCAATAAGTAGATTTTTTTGTACTTATTCTTCTTTGATTCTCTTTTTAAAAATTGTTGGAAATGAACTTTTATATGTAGGTAGATATTTCCATAAATCCTTTTGAATATGTTGGCTATATATTGTTGACCCAGTTGACCCTGTATGTTTTTGGGAGATAAATCACTAGGTCCTGAGCTAGGTTGACTAAAGGGCTAATGAAACTCCTAATGAAAAATACCCCTAAATAGTACAGGGTCAACCTAGTTTACCCTATATAGTAATTATAGGCTAAAAACTATACAAGGTTGACCTAGTCAACCCTGTAGAGTTAACTAGTCAAAGGGGGTCAAAGCAAGAACAAGGAGGATAAAGCATGACAAATGACTAGAATGGATACGATTGAAAATAATTAAGCTTAGGGTAAATGGTTTTAGGAGATGAGTGTGTAGATGGAAAGATTCAAAAGGGAAAACAATCTTATGAAGCACCAATGGTCTACCCACCCCTTTCTTAGTGCACCCATTAAGGCATGCACTCAGAAAGATTGAGACTCGGTGGGTTCTTGCAAGATACAAAGTGTTAGTAATTGATAAATGTTTGAAAATATTATGTGTATAAATTTATCACCTCATTCTTATACACTTGGAAAATACATATCATGGATGTAACTTTAACTTCTAGACCTCTTTTACTACTAAAAGGTTCACATATACTATCTATGTGTGCCAAGTTGCTTATCTCTTAGTCTAACCAATGTTACTCTGATGAACTAGACCTTATCTTGCCAAGAATATTATAAACCTTCTTAGCTTCCATATCTTGAAGTTTTGGACCTACACATGTTTTTTTAATTATTTGAACACTTGCATCCAAATTAGAGGCCTATATCAACGTAAGTGTCCTATCCCAATGAAAGTGTCCAATACCCTAAAGTCATCAAATTTTCAATTGAAACATATATTTATGGTTAGCCTATGTGATTTAATGTTATATATTCTCCAAAGGGATTGGTATAAATAAAATCTCAACCCTCATTTGTTCCTCACTTAGAAACACCTAGCATCTCGCAAGACAACTTACCAAAATCACTCAATCAAACTCTCAAGAGAACAAAACTTCCCTATTTTCTCCTATTTCCATATTAGTCATAAGGACAACACATCTATAGGTTTGAAGTACTAAAGGATCATCCTAAAATATATATTTATCAGGTTATATTATAAGTCAATTTTGTAGTTGCTTATCACACATTTTATGATTCACACACAATCCAACATGTAGGGAAAAAATACATAAGTTTGAGGCCCTCTTCAAAGTATTGGCTATGTAAGCAACACTAATTGATAGAGGGGTATTTGGGGTAACTCGACATCATGTTCCTACTAACCCATTTTTACCACAACCACTATGAAGATGAAGAAATAGGATTTTTCATAACTTAGACCCATCCCTTCACCAATTACACTCTCCATACTAATCCTAAGATTTCCATCTTGGGTTTTCCTAAAATAACATCTTTAGACATTATTCAAAGATAAATTGTGATGCAAATTGATGAAAATCCTATGAAGATGTATTTATATGAGTTAATCCAATACTCATCCCAACACCATCAAGCTTTGACTAGTTCTTTTCAAGTGATTGAGGTATAATCAGATGATCCCCTACCTCTTACAACTTTGGTTAGCTCCCTTAATTCTATCTCCTTGATTTCTTTCAGTAATTTATAAATTCCACTTCAACACCCTAAAGATCAAGATTCTACCCTTTTTATTACCACATATATTGATCAAACTTGTATCAAGAGAGTTATGATCGATGGGGGAGCTATTATTAATATTATTTCCACCCATGCCTACAATAAACTAGCCCTTCTTGATAATTACATGTCTCAAATTGATGTCGTACTCTATTCCTTTAATGATACTATAGCTACTATGGTGGGCACTATTGTCTTACATATTCATGTATATCTCTATATAATTCTTGAGCTCTTCTATGTTATGAAAGGAGAGTTATAATATAACATACTTATTAGATGACCTTGGATACGTGCTATGGCATGTGTACCCTCAACTTTGCACTACTGTGTCAAGTTTGAGCATGATGGACAAGTACATGTTATACCTATTGACCCACCTTTGTTTAAAATATGTAATATGACCTATAGTCTTAATGATGTTCTCATCCCATGAAAAACATCATCTTCCTTACATTATGTTTTTGAAGCTTCCACAAGCTCCACTCCTATGGTTACATAGATATTAGCAACACAAATTCTTGATAAAGATCTAATGGAGGAGACCTTTCAATGTTTGTCACTTAGTGAATATCATTTTTTGACACTTGACATGTTCTATACTCCACAAGAATATGGAAGGCTTCACATGCACCCAAATGATGATCCCATATTGGGATGGTCATCCCTTATGGCCCCCCTAACCTTTGAGCCAATTTCACATATGGGGGAATTGAACAAGCTCTCATTGTCATCAATCCATCTTATTCACCACAACCATTTACCTATGACTTCTCTTTCCTAAGTAACCCTAGATTCTCTCACACCTATCTCTATAGGTGTGCCTGGAAACAATTTGGTTTGGGTCATTATGAACAAGGTGTCCACATGACTATTAAATATATTACTAGAAACACCATTGAAAATGCTAAAAAGAGCCATGGGGTGGGATATGATGAACCAAATAAACTCACTAAAAACTCCCTTGAACCAATTTTCAAAGAACCGGTCTTTCCTCCATCTTCTTCTCCACAATCACCTACAAAATTGAAGGTATCTATACCTCCTAATTTTTTTTCAATAAATGTCATCCATTTGGGGCCTCTCACCTATCCTCAGGGTAAGGAAATAAGGTCCATTCCTCTTGTTCATCCTAAAATAATTAATGAATATTCTCCCACTATTAACACTATTTAATGTTAGGATGATGACACAACTCTCACCTCTATAGGTGTAGATGATTCTTATATCCAATGATTGCTCCCATTTGAAACCTAAGATATGTTAAATGAATCAACCATTGATGTCAACATACCCTCCCATGATAACCCTCACATCCTCAAGATTTTCCAATCTTTAGATTCCTCTCAACAAGATGATTATGCCACATATATTAATGACTATAGCAAAGCCTTCACTTGGTCTTACAATGACATGCTTGGTATTGACCCCTCTATCATCACCCATAATATTGTTACCAATCAAGATGCTAAACCTATTAAGTAGAAGCTACAAAAAATGCATCCTCGTATTGCTCTCCTTGTCAAAGAAGAACTCCAACACCTCCTTTCTATTAACTTTATCCAACCCATTGACTACCCCCAATGGATTTCCAATATTAGTCCTATCACAAAATCAAATGGGGTAAATTCACTCCTAATAGGCTTGGACCTTATATCATAACTCAAAAGTATGGTTTATGAACTTATCATTTGTCTTCTCTTGAAGGAAGGCTAGACCCTAAGCCTTTAAATGCCTCACATCTATGACCATTCTTTTGTTAAACTAGCATTGCTTTACTTCATGTTTAACTTGAGCTCATCCCTTAAGCATCCATATTACATTAATTTACCTTCATATTCACCCTTATTCCTATACACTTAGATAACTTACACAATGGTATGGTTTTATCCTCACAATGGAAAAATCGTAAGCCTCTATAGTCTTGTCCATGACTAAAAGTAAAAAAAAAAAAAAGGATATTTGAAAAAGTTATAAAATCTTAGGTCATGTTTTTCAATGTAGACTTCTCCCTTAAAGGACAACTACATAACTTCCCTCTAATATTATCAATAGACTACTCCCTTGAAGGATACATGCGTAACTTCCCTATGATATTATCAATAGACTACTCCCTTGAAGGATAGCTATTTAAAATTAAAACAAATGCTTAGACCACTCCCTTAAAGGATGGCTAAGCCAAGATTTGTTCTCAAATGGAAAAACAAATACAAAGGGCTCTTCACATCTTTGCATGACCTTAGCCTATAAAAAATCCCATTATAGGATTCTTGCATTGATCAACTTATACACACACACAAAAAAAACATTAAGTTGTGGACTTGCCTATATTAGCTCTTGGGTCACCCACAAAAAAGGCATATCATTTCTACTTGGTAGGTTATGCTATCTAAACATTTTCCATCATTCTACCCATTTTCCTCTCACACTCTTTCAAGGGACTATGAATCTCACTTAACATGAGGTAAACATGATGCTTCTCTAACAAACATAATGGTTTAAAGATATAATGCATGAAAGAGGCTCATTTCCCTGAGCCTATTTATGTGCTAAAATATAGTCTTTGCCAATGCACAAGCATTCTACCTTTTATTTTTCCATCCACATCACACGTCGATATCTCTATTTGAGATGTAGAAACAATGTCATACCAACATTAACCTAACCAACCTATTTATTTTATGCATACACCATCACAAATATGGAAAAATGTTGAAATAAACTAACATAATCAACCTATTTATTTTACGCATAGACCATCACAAGTATGGAAAAATCGTAAAATAAACTAACATTACCAACATATTTATTTTATGCATATACCATCACATATATGGAAAAATTCTAAGATGAAATTTACCAATAAAATATGCATATACCATCACATATATGGGAAAGGCTAGTCTAACTCAAATAACATGATTAACATTAACATCCAAATTAGCATAAGCATAAAATAAACACCATTCATATCAACATCATAATCATAAGTAAAGCATCTCAAATAAAAACATGGCAATAAATGAACATCTCATATGCATCATATGTGATAAAATATATTTTCATCATCTACATCATCATAACATCATAAATCTCTCTCAAAATGTACATCTCGCATCTTCAGCTTGGAGGCTGGTATACATATAACATTTATACATAAAAACTAGCAAACATTGATACTCAAGATCCTTGAGGCTCTCCCTAAGGTTATGAATATGTAGTATCATCACCACACTCTATTCTTCTACATCGACGTGAGTTAGAATCTATTGCATGTGACATAAACCTCTCCTACTCTCTGAACTCTGAATATCTATGTATCTATGAGAACTCTCTAATCACACTCTCATAATAAGCAATCTCATCTAGGGTAGTCAAATATATCACCATTGATACAATTTGAGGAGGACCCATGGCACCTGATGATGGCATAGCCTATACTAATCCCTATGGTGGTGGTGGTGGAGGAGGAGGAGGAGTGGCCTGGCCTACTACTACTCTCAGACTATCTCTCTCTATCATCATTATAGTCACCTAACCTTGCTAAACACTCATCTGACCCTATAATACTACAACCTAACCTTGTAGATCCCTAATCTAACCTTACAACATCACCACCTACACTTTTAAGCCTAAAACCTTTTCTTGGGCTATCTCTAAAGCCTACACCACTACATCTCAAGCCTATACTATTGTATCTCATGCCTGTAGTACTACATCTCTCTCCCTGACTAACCCTTATATGTCTACTTGTGTCCTTTTGACCTCCATCACTAGATGTAACCCTACCCACCAAGCTGTATAGGTAGCTATATACCCTAGGTTCCCAACACTTGACCCTACTAGCAACTCCTCAAAATCTAGCCCATCAGTCTTTTAGGGTAATGGTAAAGGTGCCTCTATGTCATCCCTCCTATATCAAGGGAAGGCAGGTGGAATATCCTAAAATAGCCCAAAATGTCTCCTAACCCATACTATGGGTACCATCTCTATCTCACCAGCCCATCTCCCCCTGACCCATAATGAGCTCTAGAACCCAATAAGCTACTCTACCTACCTTCTAAAAACTATATATGTCATATATGGTCTCCACATGATATTTATAGGTATCAAGCCCTAGATGATGTGCTTATATTAGGAAATGTCCTACATAATTCCATCCACTCAATTCTGTGCCATCCCATCTCTCCACAATCTAAATCCAACACTAAAACTAGCTAGGATAGTGGTAGGTAGCCCCAGTGGTCATGTCACCATGATGTGCTCATATGCCCAATAGTGTCGGAGATAGTTGATGGATAAAATATATCACCAACATAGTCTTAAACCCCACAACTCTTTATATAATTCTGCCAAAAACATTAGACCCCAAGCAAAAATGGTCTGCTGCTCTATCATCTATGTAAGCACACTGGTCAAAGAAATCAGAAATCTCCCTCTATTTATATTGATTAATGCATAAACCGTGATCTTGATCATCATCAAGATGCTAAGATGATGTTACACCTCATTATCCATGTACAATGGCTCATATGCAAAACTTGTAGAGTGGTAGGTCACCTCATTAACATGATCTTCATATAAACTTACCATATGTATATCATGCTCCTCTCTTGAGCATGCAAAAAGATCTTCACCCTGGAGTGGTAGTCATAAAATCCTATACACATCTTCCTATGTAATTTTCAAATATTCAGTCTAGATGGAAGGTGTTGGTGGTATGATCCCACCTCTCAATTAATGCTATCATCAGTGACACATCCCACATGACATGATAGTACTATCACACTCCTCCTAAACTGATGGCTACCATATGATCCCACTCATTTGGAGTAATATCTCTCCTCATGTGTGTCATGGTTAATTTTATTTGAGTACTCCATAATATTTCTTGTTCTTAATGTTGTCAACTATAGCTCATTGTATGAAGTGATGCTCAATTCTCCACCAATCACCCAATTACCTTTCTATCAAATTGGTACCTAATTTCAGTTTCTCCTTCATCAATTCCCATTTTGAAGGGGGACACCTCATCCAATACTTGGAGAATCTAACTCCTATTTTTGTCTTGCAACATGTTGGTACAAATTACAAGACAAAAAGGGGCAAATGTAGACACCAAAATTACATCTCACACATGTGCATAACTCCCTTATCAAAACCCCCCTAAGCTCATTTTAATAATAAGTAATCTCCCTAACCCATAATTTTACCCCTCACACATTTAATTAATTTAAAATACTTAATTAAGTTAATTAAAAACCAATATTAACACCTACCTGGTCACCTCACCCTATAACTAATTCTCCCTTGATGAGTCACCTCAAGACCTAGTCTCCTCATCCTAACTACCCAATACTTATTCCCACTTCCAAACTAATTCCTGAATAACTACTTCCTAACCTCTTATTTTCACTATATTATAATGGGTGTCACACTTGGCATGCAAAAAAATAGAAAATAAGCTAAGAATAAAAAGGTTTACCTATTTTAGGGCTGCCAACATTGATTAACCCATGGCCAACATCAATAATACCCTATCGACATCGATGGGATCACTGACATTGGTAATATAATCCAAACTCCTACCTATAGTTTAGGTCTACAAAGATTAATAAAATTAATTCTTACTCTCATTCAGGCTCTCAACATTCTATTTTTTGACATCCAGGATTACAATCACTCTACATAAGTCAATCAGCATATTTGAGATAGTTAAGAAAAGTTAGAGTGCAAGTGAGGAAATGAATATTTGAGGAGTAGAAATAGGTCAAATATACCATCAAAGGAAATTTGAGGATATATCATGAAAATTCAATATAGTTTCTTCATTTATATGACTAGGTCAGTTGACCTAATGAGCCTAAGAAGAGGCATATTAAGCGAGTGAGCCTGAAAGGCTATTTAGAAGAGGTAAAAGGTTGATGAGAGCTGAATGAGTTAAGTGTATGTTTATATACCATCATAGATTCATCATATATGTTTTCTTGATGTTTGGCAGATGATAGAGAAGATAGAGAGCTGAAGAAGAGGTCACCATAAGTTGGTTGAGCATAAAGGTATCTTGAGGTTATCAAGCTGGTCTTGGTTGAGTTGGTTCTTAGTGAAGAGGGAGTTGGAGCTGCCTTGAAGGTTGGAGCTTGAATAAGTTTCCTTGAAGTTTTTAGGTTGGTTCCAAGTCACTTGTGGGGTTGGAGATCCTTATGTAGTTGGTGCCTCACTTAAATTTTGATCCATTACTTATAAGATAGTTTTCCAAGTGGTGTTTTAGTAAATTTTATCCCCCATTAAGGTTTCCTACATAGATCTTATATTCATGTGTTATGTTATTGATTCATACTCATATGAATAGTTGATTATGCATTGATATATATTTTAATTAGTTTGAATTTTTAATTCATGTTAAATGGAAAGAAATGATTATTTTAGGACACTGATTTACCCCCCTCTTAGTTGTTTTTTTTTCTAATATGACCTCCCTAAGTGGTAACATTTATTCTCTTAAAGATAAATAATGAAGAAAAATTCCATCAAAACCCTTATGATAAAGTGTGTTTCCTAGGAGGGTATAACATGATAAGTGATGAAGAAAAATTTTCTAGTGATTATGTGAAAGTTCAGGGAAAAAAACTTGGTCATGGAAATAATTATAAATGTCCTAGTACTAAGGAAATTAAAGTGGGAGATTAAGACAATTAATTGTACATAGTCTATCTAGAACTAACAATATATGATCTGATTATATAATATTTTCAATAATAAATTGATACTCTTTGACATCATTGACAACTTGTATCATGGACCCAATTGTTGCCATTGCATCGATTGATCTATTATTGGCATGTGGCACCTATTTAAACTATAGGGATGTGAAATGGGACTTTAAATTATCCATAATGTACTTATAGGGTACAATTTTTCCATCTTGAGTCTGATATTAGTTTTTGGTTTGATTAATTATCAATTGAGAATCTCTATTAACAATTAACTATTGTATATCCCACTATAATTCAAGACAATATTATAATATGAACTTCATACTCAGACATATTATTGGTGCAATTGAAGTTGATGTGAAATGCCTTGAAGATGAGGTCCCCTTGTGGTGTAACCAGTAAAATTCCAATCCCATATCCATGGGAAGTAAATGAGCCATAAAATTATAAAATCCATTATTCAGGTTCATGAGCCACTTCTTCTATCATCATGATAGAATTAGTTGGGAAATCAAATGTGAGTGGTTGAGTATCTATAATAGGAGGTTGATCAAGTTGATCAACAATGACCTACCCATTAACAAATTTTTGGTTCTAGTACTCAACATCAAATTCACTCAGAAGAATGACCCATTTAGAGATTTATCATGTAATATTCACTTTGAATAATAAATATTTGAGAGGTTCCACTTTAACAATAACAATAGTTTTATTTTATAACATATAGTGTCACAATGTTTAGTGAGAGAACACCATTAACAAATAAGTCTTCTTAATAGGTGTATAATTATGCTCATATTATAAAAATATTATGATTAAATAATAGACTCCATATTCCTTTCCTTTTTCATCATGTTGGGCCAAGAGTGCCCTTAGTGCATGCCTTGTGGATGATATGTAAAGAAGTAATGGTTGTCTAGGTGTGGCGGTATCAAAACTGGTAGATTGGCCAAATATGACTTGAGATTCATAAATGATTAATGAAATTCAAAATCCCATTAAAAAGTGTCCCCCTTATTCAAGAGGTGTGTGAAAGGATGACACTTGTCTACCAGCTATGAAATAAACATGTGAATATACTAGATCTTACCTTATAGGCTACAGAGTTATTTCAAATTGGAAGGTGGAGGCATTTCCACAATAGCCTTAACCTTATTAGGATCCACTTCAATCCCTCTTTGTGATACAATGAATCTTAGTAATTTTCTTAAAGTGATGCCAAATACACACTTTTCAAGATTTAGATAAACCTTGTGTTCATGAAGTCTATCAAAGATTCTTTGTATAATGTTAGGATGTTCAACATGTGATCTTGGATTTACTAGAATATCATCAACATAGTACTCAATTATATCATGAATCATCTCATGAAAGATGGCATTTATGGCATATTGATAGGTGGAACCAATGTTATTCAAGCCAAAAGGCACTACTTGGTAACATAATGTTCCCTATAATGTTGTGAATGTAGTTTTTTGTTGGTCCTTTGGAGTTATCTTTATTTGATTATATCTAATAAGGCCATCAATGAGGGATAAAAACTTGTACCTAGAATTTGAGTCTATAGTCATGTCAATATTGGGTAAAGGGGGATCATCTTTAGGACACATTTTATTGATTTTTCCTAAATCAATACATAAGTGTATACTCTATGGCTTCTTAATTATTGAGATTATATTTGATATCCTTTTATAATAGTCTAGTGATATGATTAAGCCAACTCCCAATAATTATTACATATCCTTCTTTAATAAAATAACAATGATACATGGGTGAATTTTTATCAAATTTTACTTGACTGGCTTGGCATATGGATGTACAATAATGTGATGCATGACCAAGTTAGGTTTTAGGCCTGGCATGTTTGAGTAAGTCCATGTGAAGATATCAATAAAATCCCTTAGAATAATGATAATACAGTCACACTCTTTATCTCTGAAAGAGGCTCTAAGATAAATGATTTTGGGATTGCCATAAGTTCCTAGGTTCACTTCAGTGATATTCTATATAAGGAGTGTAGAACTATTTTCTGAACTAGAGGGTAGTGTTATATCCTAATTTTCTTCTTATGCTTCACCTTTTAGTTGTGAACCTCAAATCTTAAGATAGTGAGATGAATAAAAATCTACTAGTTTGGGTAATGGCCAACTATAAAATATCTTAGGAAATTTGTGAGCAAGATGCTCAAAGACTTTATGTTATTGAAAGGTGATACTAGCACAAGATATAGAGCTTGGACTTAGGGACACTATAATTCTTATGGGGGTAAGAAAACATCCCCATCTAGAATCACTTGAATCAAATTTTCACTCAAGGGATCATCTTTTTCTTTACTTTTTCCCTGACTAATGAATGCCTCAAAGAGGTTTTCAATTGAATATATCATTTTCTAATCTTTTGTGTGACCAAAAAAGTTTTCTTGCTCTCCAAAGTAGGTAGTGGGCTCCAAAGAGAATTCAAATCCTCATTTATGATCACCAATTGGAAATCCTTTTATGATGCCCATGTACTCAAAAATATATTCCTTATTCTAAAATTAATTGAGAGGTATAATATATTTTTGATGGTCCCAATCTATGAGGTCAGGATGGAAAATAGTAAGTGGATAATGGGTTATGATGGTCATAATATAATTGGATTCAAATAATTCAATGTCAGATAGATCATCATAGGTGCTATAATAGGACATTATGTCACTTCCATTAGTTTATTCATTATTCAATAAAGAAGAATCACTATCTAAATACATGAGGTCACTCTCAGGCAATATAAATCTAAGATATTGATTCATAGTAGGTTTACTAATTGATAATGTATCTATATTAACTTATTCTCATGGCCCTAGTCATTTTATTACTCAATGAACACTATCTATAATGTGATTAGGGATAGGGTATATGGGATTCTAAAAATAATTTTGAAGGTCATCAATGTATAACCAATCTCCTTCAATAAAGGCTTCCTGATCCTAACTTGGTGAAGTTGCTAGTAAAAATACCAATGGTGGTTTTAATATTTTATTCTATCAAATCATTTTGGGCCTACAAGATATTTAAAATAGTTTAAGTCTACCATAAGACTTAGGATATTTGGGTATTTTTTCACTTTGAAAGGCATCTTTAAAATTGTACATGGAAATGTCTATGTCCTCAATAATGATATAGTTGGTAAATGTTGTTAAGCACAAAATACACTGAGAGGGGGGTTAAATCAGTATATTATATATATTTTTACTTAATCTAATTTATTTTATTTAACCACTTAATCACACATTCAATATATGCAATAAAACTGTAACAATAATTTGTACCACATGAGAGAGAGAGAGAGAGAGAGAGAGAGAGAGAGAGAGAGAGAGAGAGAGAGAGAGAGAGAGAGAGAGAGAGAGAGAGAGAGAGAGAGAGAGAGAGAGAGAGAGAGAGAGAGAGAAACCCAAAGTGGGAAAAACCATGAAGAAAAATCTCAAGTATATGAATGAACACCAAATCAAAATACAAAGTTTGCAAGCACTAATTTGTAGGAGCACCAACCCCTTTGCTGAGCACCAACATAATAACTATTTGTGAGCACCAATGCACAAGAGCACCAACCGATAGGAACACCATCCCCTCTTGTGTATAAAACACCACTATCTCTCAATGTTGCTTACTCAATAAATGATAGATCTCTACAATATTTCCTACTTTTATCTCTTTAAAAACAAATACAAACCATACTCTCTCTTGCATATTACAAATGGCTTATCAAGCCTTTATTTATAACTTTACAAATGACCTTTGGCATTCACCTTTTGTGACCCTTCAATCCTCATGGAAAATGGCACCAAACTTGCATGACCCTTCGTATCCTTGCATTTGAAAAATTCATATGGTGACCCTTCATAAGCAAAAGCATACTTTCCTCTTTTGTCTTTATCTTGGTGAATTTTCATATTATTCAAAGTGTCCCTTCATGGAAAAATGCACCATACCTCTTTTGTCTTCACATGGTGACTCTTGAAATTCCTCAAGATGGATCTTCATGGGAAAATGCATCCCATTCCTCTTTCATATTTTACCTCATGACTCTTTGGCTTCTCCATGGGCCTTCTTTTGACTTATATGCAACCAAAAATATGTTCATTAATATTAAATAAATATTAACACACATTATCTAAGATATGAATATTAAAAACACCATTAAATGCAATTAGGTCTTTATCACCAATAATGCTAGGCCTTTGAAATAAATGACAATATTTATAACAATCTCCCCCTTTGTGATTGATGGAAACCTCAAAATAAAACTACCACATGATAAAACTTGCATATACTACCATCTAAAAATATACAATAACTCCCCCTTACTATAGCAACATGTTTCCTTTACCTATTTCTGCACCTGTACCTATACCTATTATTCTCCCCCTTTGACATAAACGGCAAAGGGCCTACCTGGAGCTAACACTTAGCTCCCACTCAACTGATGTTGAACCTCAATGGTAGGAAGTAGAATAAATTACTCTTAACTTCTCTCAAAGATACTCAAATGTGTCTTTTGGTAGTGCCTTTATCAAAATATCTACAATCTACTTTGTAGTATTGATATACTCCATCTTAACCTGTTGATCTACAACCTACTCTCTCAAGAAGTGATATCTAATGGGAATGGGTTTTGTTCTTGAATGCATCACTAGATTCTTTGAAATATTAATAGCACTTGTGATATCACAAAAAATAGAAATAGCTTCATCATACTTTACCTTGATATCTTCCAAAGTTTGCTTCATCTAAAGCACTTGAGTATAACACAATACTGCTAAAATATATTCTACTTCAACTATAGAATGTGATACTAAATTTTGCTTCTTCATTAGCCATGATACTAAGCTATCACCAAAGAATAAATCTCATCCACCTGTACTCTTTCTATCGTCCAAGCACCCTACCCAATCTAAATCTGTATAAGCAACCAAAGTGAAATCTCTACCTGTGGGATACCATAATCCATAATCCAATGTCCCCTTGATATATTTGAATATTCTCTTCATCAACTAAACATGACTATATTTTAGAGATGACTGATACCTTTTAACCATACCTAATGCATGCATGATGTCTGGCCTCAATACTGTCAAATGTGAAAGACTACCAATCATAGATATATACAAAGATTGATCTGTAATAGATGAATCTTCAACCTTGCTCACTTTATTTTCTATACACATTAGTGTACCAACTAGTACACAATCCTCAAAACCAAATTTATTCAACATTTCTTTGGTGTATTTACTTTAAGATATTGAAACTCCTTTATCTAACTGAAATATTTGCACTCCTAAGAAAAATGATAATTCTTCAAGCATAGACATCTCAAATTCTTTTTGCATATTATTAAATAATTCTTTTATCATATTTTCAATATTTCCTCCAAAAATGATATCATCAACATATACCAAAACAATAAATTGATTCTCACCATTTATTTTAATGTAGATATTACTATCAACAAATCCTCTCTTGAAACCTTGATCCTACAGGTACTTATCAATTCTTGCATACCAAGCTCTGGGAGCTTGTTTCAATCCATACAATGCTTTCTTCAATCCGCATACATGGATACTAATATTTGAGAGAATAAATCCCTTAGGCTTCTTAATGTAAACCTCTTCTTATAGATTCCCATTCAGGAAGGTAGATCCTACATGTACTTATCAAGTCTTGCATACTGTTGATGTCTTAAAATTGCGCTAGATATTAATCAACAACAATGAGAAGTTTCAAGCTGTGGAATAATGCGGCTTGAAAACAACCTCCAGATTTTAAAGAAACTGGTCTCTTCTTTTGTATTGGGTGTTAAAGGGATAGGAGACTAAACAAAAATGCAAAATGTAGGAATTGAAACCTAACTATGGCGATGCACCTGAGAGTAATCCTAACCCTAACCTAAGCACAATGAAACTATTATGTGATTCTATTACATTTAAGAGTAGACAAGTGCATGATCAATGTAAAAGATTGGAATAACAGAAATAGAGGCTCACAACAAGGGAGTCTTTTGCTGAGATACAAGAATTGTCAACAAAGGCATAGTGTTCAATCTTCTTAATAGAATCTTCCAATCACATAGGAGGCACAAAAGTCACACACAGTCATGTAAATCTTCAGATTCAAAAAAATGAGACAAAAGCAAATAACATTTCCAATCACCGCAATAGAAAATCTACAGTATAGACTACTTTGCAAACAACATAGATAACATCAACAAAGGCATGGAGCTCAAATTTCCTCAATTCATTCAGCCACATAAGGGGCATAGAAACATGCATGATTACATAAACTTTACAACTCAAGAAAATTGAGACAAGAGAAAATGATATTATTGGCCACAAACTTTAGATAGTCTAAAACTATGAGAATTCCCCCCCTTTTTTAGATTTTACAATCTTGCTTATATAGCCTTAGATGTCTCATTAGATCACTTCCTTTACCACACAATCTTCTCTATCCTTTGCCTCCTTGGCTGCCCAACTGTCTATTCTACCCCCGCTATTAGGGGACAAATAGATGGCACCTTTAATGCTATAGGGGGCTCCAAAAATCTACTCGGTGAACTATTTCATCTACTCGAATTAACTCCAATTGATTTTCCCTCCATTTTGGTTTAACAAATAGACAAACACTCTATTCTATTAGATATGGGATAGGACACTTAGCCGATTCATGAAAATTCTCTTTATGGTTTAGGAGGCATCGAAGAATGACACTTGGCACCTTTTGCCTGATCCATCGAAGACACGGGGCTCCCTCCGCTTCTCTTTGGCTGTGCTGTAGATTTATTTGGGACACATATTAGACTTTTATGGCTGGTGACACTTGGTAGCTTCCTTAGACTTTTGAAGTAACACCTGGGACCCACCATCATTTTATATTTGTCAATAGAGCTTGATGATGATTCTCTCAGGTTTTGACATGTGGAGGCTTCTGTAACCTCGAGGAAGATAAATGGCATCTTCCACTGCCTTTTGGGGATGGAATAGAAAGGGACTAGAGAGTGACACTTGGCAGCCTCCATTGCCTCTGTTGATTTATGTTGAAAGTCTTTGAATGAAGTGTGGACACCAATATGAGATGTGGATGCTGACACATGTCGCATTTTGCTTGAGTGCGACTGGGTACGTGACATGGTCCACAGTTCTCTAGAAAGTTGCAAAAGGGGCTTCAGAAATCACCAGCTGGCTTACTTTATTTTAGAGGGTGACACATGGTGGCTTCCACTCGAATGTGATACATAGGCAAATGAATGAAAGAAATGAAAGGGGGAAAAGGTCCCGTGGCTGGAGGATGACACTTGGCAACTTCCGCTGCATTCTTACACTTAGTCAAAACAAACCGGCCCTCTGCATCAAAACCTCTACGGCTACGTCCAAGGTGTGCAAGAATAAAAATTGTAATGCTCAGATCAAAGAATAAATTAAATATGACGTAGAGTAAAAATTAATCTATAGTTATTGGTGACCACCAAGACTTTTGATCCTGCTCAAAAAGAATCTGACTCCTGCTACGCAGCCATGTGCTCAATGAACACTTATTTAAAAGAATAGATCAAGAAAGAATGGGAAAATAGAGCAACAAAACTAAAAGCAAACTACTATATATAGCTAACTAGGTATATTTGCCTCCCTCTTGGATCAAAAGGAACATTTCTAAATTCTCCTTTATGGTGAGAAGACTTATGGTGGTAGACAAGTAGCTAAATGGAAAGGAAATTTTGTGACCTGCTCCTCTTACCTGTCACCTTGCTTGACTTGTATTTGAGTGGATCAGAATCAAACATGCTTCTGACATATACGTACTCTGCTTGTCCTTAGAAGCTTGTTGAATGTTGATCCCTCAGACTGGTGCTCTTCACCAAGAAATTAGTGGCTGCTGGTTTATCACCGTTAGCCCTTTGTTCTACACATTCTCTCTGCAGTGCATCATGGCTTGACCTATTTCCTTCTGCTTCATGGTGGACTGCGTCAAACTCATCCTTTGTTGCATTATCCTCCTCTTTCATGACTTTATCCTCTTGAAAGGATAATTTTGAAAGAGCGCAATAATTTTTCACATATAACTGAGGCTTAATGCTATGATGTTCATCTGTAACCAATTCATAGCTATCTTGCAAAGTGAGAAGAAAGTCTGAGATTATTTCCTCTTCATTAGCATTCTAGCTTGCATAATTTCTTGGGGTTATAGGGGCTCCCATGTTTGGTACAGGTACAACTACAACTCCTCATAGCTCTCTGGTTCATGCAATCTTGAAAGAGACTTCAAGATTGGTCCCACCAGGCATGCCAAAAACTGTTGATGTCTTAAAATTGTGCTAGATCTTAATCAACAAAAATGGGAAGTTTCAAGCTGTGGGATAGTGTGGCTTGAAAATAACCTCCAGATTTTAAAGAGGCTGGTCTCTTCTTTTGTATTGGGTATTGTGGAAAAGGGATAGGAGACTAAACAAAAATGCAAAATGCAGGAATTGAAACCTAACTATGGTGATGCGCCTGAGAGTAATCCTAATCCTAACTTGAGCACAGTGAAACTATTATGTGATTCTATTACATTTAAGAGCAGACAGTGCATGATCAATGTAAAAGATTGGAATAACAAAAATAGAGGCTCACAAGAGGGGAGTCTTTTGATGAGATACAAAAATTGTCAACAAAGGCATAGTGTTCAATCTTCTTAATAGAATCTTCCAATCACATAGGAGGCATAGAAGTCATGCACAATCATGTAAATATTCATATTCAAGAAAATGAGACAAAAGAAAATAACATTTCCAATCACCGCACTAGAAAATCTACAGTATAGACTACTTTGCAAACAACATAGATAACATCAACAAAGGCATGGAGCTCAAATTTCCTCAATTCATTCAGCCACATAAGGGGCATAGAAACATGCACGATTACATAAACTTTACAACTCAAGAAAATTGAGACAAGAGCAAATGATATTATTGGCCACAAACTTTAGATAGTCTAAAACTATGAGAATTCCCCCTTTTTTAGATTTTACAATCCTGCTTATATAGCCTTGGATGTCTCATTAAATCACTTCCTTTCCCACACAATCTTCTCCATCCTTCGCCTCCTTGGTTGCCCAACTATCTATTCTGCCCCCACTATTAGGGGATAAATAAACCGTGCCTTTAATGCTGTGGGGGGCTCCAAAAATCTACTCGATGAACTGTTTCATCTACTTGAATTAACTCCAACTGATTTTCCCTCCATTTTGCTTTAACAGATAGACAGACACTCTATTTTATTAGATATGGGATAGGACACTTAGCCGATTCATGAAAATTCTCTTTATGGTCTAGGAGGCATCAAAGAATGACACTTGGTGCCTTCTGCCTGATTCATTGAAGACACGCGGCTCCCTCCACTTCTCTTTGGTTGCATTGTAGATTTATTCAGGACACATATTAGACTTTTATGGCTGGTGACACTTGGTAGCTTCTGTAGACTTTTGAAGTAACACCTGAGACTCACCATCATTTTATATTTGTCAATAGAGCTTGATGATGATTCTCTCAGGTGTTGACATGTGGAGGCTTCTGCGACCTCGAGGAAGATAAATGGCATCTTCCACTACCTTTTGGGGATGGAATAGAAAGGGACCAGAGAGTGACACTTAGCAGCCTCCACTACCTTTGCTGCTTTATGTTAAAATTCTTTAAATGAAGTGTGGACACCGATATGAGATGCAGATGTTGACACATGGTGCGTTCCGCTTGACTGCGACTGGGTAAGTGACATGGTCCACGGTTCTCTAGAAAGTTGCAAAAGGGGCTTTGGAAATCGCTAGCTGGATTACTTTATTTTAGAGGGTGACACATGGTGGCTTCCACTCGAATGTGATACATAGGCAAATGAATGAAATAAACAAAAGGGGGAAAAGGTCCCGTGGCCAGAGGATGACACTTGGTAGCTTCCCTTGCATTCTGACACTTAGTCAAAACAAACTGGCCCTCTGCATCAAAACCTCTACGGCTACGTCCAAGGTGTGCAGGAATAAAAATTACAGCACTCAAATCAAAGAATAAATTAAATATGACATAGATTAAAAATTAATCTACACACACCAAGCTATGGGAGCTTGTGTCAATCCATACAATGCTTTCTTCAATTTGCATACATAGCTACTAATATTTGAGAGAATAAATCCCTCAGGCTACTTAATGTAAACCTCTTCTAGATTCTCATTAAGGAAGGTAGATTTGACATGTATCTAAAACACTTTGAAAATTTTAAACACTACATATACAATAAATATTCTAATAGCCTCTAACCTTGCCACTGGTGCAAACGTTTCTTGAAAATATATTCCCTCAATCTAAGCATATCCTTTACATACTAATCTTTCTTTATTTTTGGTCACTTCTCCATTTTCATTCAACTTATTTCTATAAACCCATTTTTTTCCTATCACATTGTGATCTTTTGGTCTAGGCACTAATTCCCAAGTATCAGTCTTTTTTATCTGATTTAATTCTTCATCCATAGCCTTAACCTAATGCTTATCACGTCTAGCTTCTACAAAAAGTTCTAGGCTGAGTTTTGGATAAAAAATAAATTAACTTGCTCATATTCACTTACCATCATTCTTCTGGTGTGAATTCCTTCATTTATGTCCCTAATGATGTCACTTTCATTATGATTTCTCTAAACATATTTGGATGGATTTTTGGTGTCCTTTTTCTCCTTCTTCTCCTCTTCATCTTATTTTTCAAAATCTTCCTCTTCAATGATTTCAGGAATGTCTACTGGATCACTATTTCTTTGTGTTTCATCTTCTTCTATCCTAATACTTGCACTTTCAACAATTTTCTTGGTTTTTTTGTTATAACATTTATAAGCTCTAATTTTGCAAGAATAACCAAGAAATATACCTTCATCTACTCTGGATTCAAACTTACCAAGTTTTTCATCAGTTCTCTTTATGAAGCATCTACTACTGAAAACTCTAAAATAATCAACTATTACTAGTTTGTCTTTCCATAGATCATAAGGAGTCTTGTCATTGTTAACTCTCAATAATGCTCTATTCTAAATATGCACTACTGTAGCAACTATCTCTCTCCAAAATTTATCTACTATCTTGGATTCATTCAGCATTGTCCTCACCATCTCTTGAACTATTTTATTTTTCCATTCAACTAATCCATTTTGTTATAGAGTTATGGCTACTGAATAATATTTTTTTATTCCATGGTCTTCACAAAACTCAATAAATTGATCTGACATGAATTCCCCTCCTCAATATGATCTTAGACACTTAATATTCAAACTAGTTTCATTCTAAACTACTTATATGAATGCTTTGAAATGTCTAAAAGCTTTTGCTTTTTTCTTTAAAAACATAACCCAAGTCATATGTGAAAAATCATGAATAAGCAACATGAAATATTTCTCACTTTCAGTAATTTGAGTTTTCATAGGTCCACATAGATCAGTGTGAACAAGCTCTAACATCTAAGTGGTCGAGTAATCTTTTGTTTTAAACCACCTTTTGGTCTGCTTTCCATGTTGACAAGGTTCACAAAATGTGTCTGAGGGCTTCATAATCTTTGAAATATTTATGACTGCTTACTTCTTACTAATGTTGACAATATTGTTAAAATTTATGTTCCCCATTATCCTGTGCCATAACCAACTTTCTTCAATCTAACTCAGACAACATATTTGACCTTTGATTTCTAATAGCATATACAAATTATTTCTTGTTCTTTGAGCATTTGCAACCAACACATTTGAATATTTTCTTCTAATTTCACAACCTTCTACATAAAACTTTAGTGTGTGCCCCTAATCACACATTTGACTTACACTCAAAATATTATTCTTAAGACCTTCTACATACAAAACAATTTTAGTTTTAGTTCTACCATTATCCAAACTTAGTGTACCTTTTCCATCAATTTTGGTAGTATTAGTGTCTCCAAATTTCACTATGCCACCATTGATCTTCTTCAAGGTTATGAAATTGCTATTGTCTCTTGTCATGTGCCTTAAACATCCACTATTAATAAACCATGGATTATCTTCATTTCTTGCATGCAAATATTTCTATACCAACATAGATTTTTTAGGTTATTTCTTTTGCCATGAACCTATCTGAACTTTCTTCTTGATAAATGAAGCCTTGAAACTCTAGTTCGTCTTGACTGACTCAAACACACTTCTACATTACAAAGCTATGTGTCTGAATTTTTTTCACTTGTAACATATTATGGCCTTTTCATTAAAGCTTGATAGAGGAGCAAAAGAGTTGTGGCTTCTACTTGACTCTGCATGACTTTCCTTCTAATTTCTGAAATTGTTACCTCTTTTTTGACATTCTATTTTCTTATAACCATATGCATTAAAATAAAAATAGTAAACATAAAAATAGGACCTACTTGTGTATCTTTAACCTAATTTCCTTTTGTAGATCTATTCCCTCCAGCCTTCTTTATTTGAGATGTCCTCTGTATTCTTAACTTCTTCCCTTTTTATTTCTTTTTTTGTAAGAGCTTTAGCATAGCTCTTCCCTTTTTCCTTGTCTATGAAAGTAGTGACCTCATATTTCTCTTTTTAAAATCCAATACCTATCTTAGCTAAAATTTATCTTTGATTTTCTAATATTGTATTCAATATATTAGTGTTATTCTCAAATTTTGAATCATTGGTTGTTCTATCATTGATTGCTTTATTTATTTTCTCAAGATCTGCTTTTAAAGAAGCAATTTAAGTAACATACCTTTCACATTATTTACTTACTATTTTCAACTATGTCATTAGATATTTTTCATTCTTCTTGGCTTCTTCAAAGTGTGCTTGTAGATCTTTAATTATTTTCTTTGACTCCTTTTCATTTTTCTTGATCTAGAGCTTTAATCTTCAATTCTTCTTTTCAAGAGATTTTAATTCTTCTAAGGCACAAATGAATTTTCCTTTTAGATTCACTTTGGCTTCATCCTATTATTCTATTTTATCATCCATAATTTTACTTGTGGAGGCATCTTCATGTATGGCCATGAATAGATTCTCTTCTTCTTCTGAGTCGCTGACTCCACTATCTTTGGCTGAGCTAGGATCTTTAGAATACAAACTCTTCTTCTCGAATCCCTTCTTGAATTTACCTTTAAAATTATTATTTTATATAGAATTTAATTATTCATTATCATCATTACCCTTATTTGGTAGTTTAGCTACAAAATTTCCAATCTTTCCATAATTAAAACATTTAAAAGGTAATTTTCCTTGATATTTACCTGTGCCCTTTTTTAGCTTGCAAATAAATAGAGCTCTATTGTCATCTTTATCATTGATAGAAATATCACTTGATTCTTGATTCTTAGCCTTCTCTTTATTTTATGTCTTGAAAGTAGCTTCTCTCTTTGAGTGTTTATCTTGTTCAGTCTACATCTCATATATTGTAAGAATACCATGAAACTCATCCATCTTTAGCTTGTCTAAATTTTTTATCTCTTCAATTGCCAATTTTTTTTCATCATATCTCAATGGTAGAGATCTCAAAACATTTTTAACCATAATTGATTGTTATAAATTTTCTCTAAAACCTTGAATCTAATTAACTATTTGATCAACCCACAAAAGATAACTTGTTATATTTTCTTCCTCTTCCATCTTCAAACTCTCAAACTATCTTTTGAAAGTCTGGAGCTTAGCTTGCTGAACCTTTCCATCACCTTTGTAAATATTCTCAAGTTTTACCCAAGTTTCATGAGTAGATTTATATTGAATAACTTTAATTTTTTTTATTTACATAAACCACATAAAATAGCATTTAAAGCTTTAACATTATTTTCACTTGCCTTCTTTTCTACTAGAGTAGTTACAAGTGTCTATGGCTCTTCATATTCCTCCACCACTGCTTGCCATATGTAAAATCCAAGGGAAATAAAATAAGTCTTCATCCTTATGCTACAAAAAACATAATTAATCCCATCAAATAAAGGTGCCTTATTTGTATAAAATCTTTCATGTGATCTAGCTATTGTGCTTTCCTGATCTGCCTTGAAGCTGTAAATTTTTTTCAAAAAGAACATGCTTTGATACCAATTGTTAAGCATGAAATATACTAAGAGGGGGGTGAATCATTATATTATATATATTTTTACTTAATCTAATTTCTTTTCTTTAACCACTTAATCACATATTCAAGATATGTAATAAAATTGAAACAATAATTTGCACCACACGAGAGAGAGAGAGAGAGAGAGAGAGAGAGAGAGGAGAGAGAGAGAGAGAGAGAGAGAGAGAGAGAGAGAGAGAGAGAGAGAGAGAGAGAGAGAGAGAGAGAGAGACTAGATTTTTACGTGGAAACCCAAAGTGAAAAAAACATGGAGATCAATCTCAAGTATATGAATGAGCACCAACTCAAAATACAAAGCTTGTAAGTACCAACTTGTAGGAACACCAACCCCTTTGCCGAGCACCAACATAGAAAATATTTATGAGCACCAACCCATAGGAGCACTAACCCCTTGAAAAGATTTGTGAGCACCAACCCAAAAGAGAACCAACCCCTCTTGTGTATAAAACACAACTATCTCTTAATGTTGCTTACTCAACAAATGATAGAACTCTACAATATCTCTTGATTTTATCTCTTCAAAAGCAAATACAAACCATGTACTCTCTTGCATATTAGAAATGGCTTATCAAGACTTTACTTATATATTTCCAAATGACCTTTGGCATTCACCCTTTATGACCCTTCAATCCTCATGGAAAATTGTGCTAAACTTGCATGACCCTTTATATCCTTGCATTTGAAAAAGTCATATGGTGACCCTTCATAAGCAAAAGCATCCTTTCCTCTTTTGTTTTTATCTTGGCGACTTTTCATATTCCTCAAAGTGTCCCTTCATAGAAAAAATTTCCATACCTCTTTTATCTTCACATGGTGACTCTTGAAATTCCTCAAGATGACTCTTCATGAGAAAATGCATCCCATTATTTTTTCATCTTTTACCTCGTGACTCTTTGACTTCTCCATGGGCCCTCTTTTGACCTACATAAAACCAAAAATATATTCATTAATATTAACACACACTAGTCAAGATATGAATATAAAAAACACCATTAAATGTAATGGGGCCTTTATCACCAATATTGCTAGTCCTTTGACATCAATGACAATATTTCCAACAAATGCTATGGGAAATGGATTGATCAAAGTGGAAGAAAGATCACTAGAGTTAATATAATTAGATTTGGGAAGTTTAGAAACTATTTATTTGTTATTTTTGGCTATAGATTCAAAGCTAGGGCAATACTTATAATTGCATTATTTATCCTCTAGATGTTTTCAATATTGATAGGGCTGCAAATCAACATAAATGGTGACCTCAATTCCAGCATGGGAGAGATTGATGCACTAATGAAAAGTAGACAGGATACCTCATACTTCATGGATCTAATGGTGAACAAGAAGTATATTATATTTAAATTAAATTCCCATGACATGACATAGGGTATCATGGGATATAGACCCAATAATGATTGGCAAATAAATAATCCCAGAAGACTCTCTTTGAGTATTATCATATGATTTGATCATGATTATCTTAGGACGTATATCCTTTATGTTATATCCTAACTAATTTATCAACTTTAATAACACTATGTTCATCCTTAAGTCATTATCTATAATAACCTCCTTAATCTTATGATGTTCTATGATGACTTCAATGTACAAGGGTTTTTTATGGCTAGGACCAAGCGAAGACATATCTCACTAATCAAATGTGAGTTTTTGGATTAGAGATAGATTCCATATGAGTTTGAAATTTGGAAAGGTTGATGTATTAAAGAATAATGGATTCTTGAATGAAATCATTTAGTATAGTTTTATGGACTTCTAATGTATGCAAGAGATCTAAGATAGAAATCTACATAGAGGTTTTACTTAGTTGGTCCCGAATGCTATATGGATTCTCAATAGAAGGATGAGATGGTTTATATTTAGCTAGTATAGTGTTCAATTTAGGATCATAAGGAATAACATTTATACTTGGTTTAGTGTTACAAGAAGACAAAGGGACTTAGAGGGTGACTCATGAGTATCTAGTTGCAATTTCACAATTTTAAGTCAACAAGGAGTCATTATAATTAGAATAAGTAGAAGGCACATGTTTTAATTTTAGTTTAGTAGTAGAATAATGTGAAGTTAATTGAATATTAACTCATAAGAATCTAGTTTTGATTTCTATATTTTAAGTTTACAAGGAGTCATTAAAGTTAGAAAAAAGGGGATGGAGGTTTAAAAATAGTAACTCATGAAAATTGAGGCACAATGAAATTGATTGAACCTGGTGTGACGTTACTTGAAGAAAAGGGTGTTAAACTTAAAATAGGGGGACCTACACTTTGATAAGTATTATATGAATAATGAGTTTTTATCATAATGTTGGCAACATGATTTCAATAAACTCATCCCATGGTGTTATTATAATCATACATCATGTTGTTGTATCCAAGGTTTTTAGCTTTGGTATTATGATATTGATTATGAATATGCTGATTAGGATTCTAAACTTGTCTTTATTGACATTGGACCTAAACTTGATTCTAATTATTCCTTTTCTGATGTTGATTATGTTTGATAAATGGGTCTTTGTAGATGCCTATGTCCTAATTAGTGTTATGCCTTATTTATTTCACTTTGATTTCACCACTTTTAATTAGGTCCTTGATAAGATGTCTCAATTATAAACATCAATAAATGACATGGTCTATAACATAATGGAAATTAGAAAACTCATATTTTAATAAAAATTAATTTTAGTTTGATGTTATATAAATGTCTTCGGTATAGGCCACATAATCAAATTGGCTACCACTAGATTTTAAAATACTGCCTCCACAGGGTCTCCCAATTTGTTGAATATTCTATAATTATTGAATGATTTACATGGAAGAGCTCTTTGAAAAGTGGTTAATGGATTAGGTTATGAGACTTGTACATTTGGATCAAGTAGATCCTACACCACTTGTATGTGGCTTGATTTTATCACTTTAGTACCTACCATGTTCTTGTTCTTGTTAAAATCCCTAGGTTTTTTTGTAGTAGTAGCCTGAGTAGGTGGTTGAGTTTGAATATATGTTTGATCTTGTGAATATATTTTCACAAGGATTATAATTATAAGTTCCTTTTCAATTTGAATTACCTTCTTAATATTTTCCTTGAATGTGTTTGCATAATCAAGTCTTAGATTGTGACCTAATTTGGGGTGAAAATTTTGTGTAAAAATATTGACCAACTACCTATCTAGTAAGTTATATTGAAAGTGACTAGATAATGCTTTCCACTACTATAGGTATGTTGTGAAACTTTCTCCACCTCTTTATTTAACTTTGCATAATTCAACCACTATTAACTTAGGCTTGATTTTGTAAGAGAAATGGTTGAATTTTTTTTGATAGATCATTCTAATCTATCACTGACCCCTTATGTAATTTGAGGAAATAATCTAGATCTTGTCCATATAAACTACATGAAAATAAGTAGAGTAAATACACATTGATAATAAGATAAAAAAGGCTTGAATGTGTTCTTGAGGGCCCCGCTTACCTTTTTAATTATTAAATTTGAGTGTATCAAAATGAGATGGAAAGGGGAATTGGTGAATGCTTAAGTCAAATAGATAAGGGCAGATTTCATCAAAATTATATTTCTTAATTTAGTTGCCTATCTCAAGCCTTAAGACTATCCATTTCATCTAATTTCACTCTTGCATGTTTGGTACATTTATTCATGGAATATAATTTTTTTGGGTAGGAATATAACCCCCCATGTGGTCCTATTAGGGATATGAACCCTTTGGCCATAATGTTGGATTTGTTTTACTCTTTCACTTGAGTAGGTCTAACATTGATTCCTAGGTGCTTGATATAAAGTCCCTAAAATTTGTCATTGTGAGCTATAGGAATTTTACTAGTTTTGGGTATCTGTTATTAGTTCACCAAAGGGAATTATGATTTTGATGAACTTGATAAAGTTTTTTGTTAAACACATGTAATCTAAGATGAGTCTTTAGTTCCTTTTTATTGTAAAGGGGCAAGAGTCTCCTAATGGTTAAAAATAGTATGCTCTATATCAGGTGAAATGTGTTGTAAAGTATCTATTGATTTGTTCTATTTAGGAGAAACTCTAGGGTCTATCATAGATGTAGGATCAACTAACGCATGCTATGTTTGGTCAATCATTTTTTTCTCCTTAGAAGTAATATTATCGTTTAAAGTCACAACTAAAGAAGTTGTTAGGTCTAAGACAAGTTAACCTACATACCATTGACTAATTTTTTGGATCTTGGTAGCAAGATCTTGATCAATTAGAGAGGAATCTGAAAGTTTCTATTTTTCCTTAATAATGGAAGCAATTTTATATTTTATAACATTAGTAAGAGGTCTCTCTATCTATTACTCTTCTACTTAGACAAGCATGTCTAATTATTCCATTGGGAAATCCAGTGGTAATCTAACACCTAATTCAATTATCTTAAGGAGAGATTCATCTTTGTCCTCTAAAGGTTATTGTTCATAATAATTGTGTTCATATCTTACTTTTATTGGGATATCATAAAAAATGAGATTTAAATTCTCCATCATAATAATTCTCTTCCTCATAACTAGGGCTATAAGAGACCCCACTATGAGTATACCTTTGCATGTTTGAAGATGGGTTTCTACATTTGTGAAGTGTTTAGATTTTGGTTTTAAAATTGTTTAAAATTTATTTTTAGACTCTTCAATCAAATAAATACAAGGTAAAATGAGACTATAACTAGAAAATAAATGGCATGATGACAGACAATTAGAATAAAGAGGTTATGAGATTACTCAACCTTAGTTGGTTGAAATCATCAATCTAGAAGAGGGTAAAACAATATGGGAACCTTAGGGTGTAGGATATCATATGAAAACCTAAGTTCAAATATGTCAATACTATAAAAAATCTAAACAAAACTATGGTGGGTCATGATTAAAAAATTAGAAGAAGACTTTTTGATTCAAGAAGCTTAATATGTGAACAAACAAACTTATAATGCAAATTAACATAATAAATCCTAAGTTTAAGATCCAAACAAATGGGTAGCACAATAGCGCACCATGGAAAATAAAGTAGAATGGCCCAATAACTTAGAGCATGAGTGAATGTAAGATTACCTATGTTCAAAATAAGAATATAATAGGCAAGTGTCTAGGCAAATGACCTTCAAATGTAATGGAAAATTTAACCCATTTTATTCAAACTAAGAAAAAAAAGAGAACCACCCAAGCCTAAGTTATACGAAAGATTCAAACATAGACTAATCAAATTTTGGATTAAAACTTACAAAGGTGAACTTTATAATTTGGGTTAAAAGGACTTAAAATTTTGCATGTGGTAAATAGTCTAGACTCAAATGAATAGTGTAATGATGTTGCCTTGGAAACATAAACACATGATTTGATTGAATTTTAAACAAGGATAAAAGTGTTTTGAATTTGACCAATGTAATACCTCTTTGTTTAAAATAAATTGTTTATAAAAAGTGTCTAGTTTAGGTCATGTTTTAGTTCACACATAAATAATTTTTAGACTTCAAAAGATAACATAAGTAAATAATACTAAGAAAAACATTTAAGTGTATGTCCTATCCTAGAAAATGACAAGGTGGCTTCATACTCTTGGATTTTATCAATATAATAATTATTTAGAGGAAATAAGTTTACATTTAATTAATTTAGATACACATAAAAAGTAGGGTTTTTAGGCTAACTATTCTCTAAAGGGATCATGCAATGACATGGAACTTCGAGCTACTTGCCATGTCCAAATAATAGTCTATGACAAATGGGGTTTATCTAAAAACTATAAGTATCATGTGATATAAATTGTCCCATATGTGTTATTAACACTAGGGTACAACATGTCATTTGGATCAAAGTTAACTAGCTTATTGTAAAAAGGTCTTGCCCTTTTTACAACCACTACATCTTTCAAGTGTGTAGTGTAGTATGATGTCTAGGTTAAGCCATCATTTTGAGGTAGGTTTTTACAACAGATCTTGTTTAACTACTCAAAAAAGTGTCCCAACAAGTTGACCTTAATTTTTATACCCCATCTTATAGTGGGGTTGAAATAATGTTTAGAGATGAATTTTTAAGTCAATGCTTCCCTAAAAAAGTCATGGGGAGGCTATGAAATCTCATCCACAAGCCAATATGCAAGAAATAAAAATGTAGGAGGATTTCAAGGTCATTTTGGTATTAACAAAATCACTCATACTTTGGGGAGTTCCTTTGTGACATTCCTTCCATGTTTGGACTAATCTATAAAATTAAAAAGAAAAGTGCTTTTGTTCACCTGAGTTCCCTAAATGGGATGGGGGGAGAGCATATGCACTAAGGTTTATTTAAAAAAATATATCAATCAAGTTAAATAACTTTGAAATTAGTTAAACAAACAAAAAATAATAATAAAGTACTGATTTTTAAGAGTAATAAGCTATGATGGTTGTTTGTTTTAAGCTTAAATCTAAATGTGATTGAATTTACCTTAGTTGTTGTAAAAAAAATAGTGAAGTGTCTTAAACCCATAAAATAAAGTGTTATAAGTCTAGAAAGGGGTGTAGGATGTCAAAATAAATTAGAACTTACTATTTTAACTCTCTAATTTTTCAACACAAGTCGATTTCATTATTTTGTAGACCAATTTTGCTATTTAGTAGGAATATTCTACCATTCCTCAGAATGATTCCATTGATACACAAAGACAAATAGACTATGTGGTGATCTTACTGATTATCAAGGTGATATTACCAATTAGCAGGGTGATCTTATCAATAAATAGGGTGAACTCACCCAAATAATAAGAATGAAAATAGAGTAGTTACCTATAAAGTTGGTCTAGGATGATTTCATTGATCTTTAGATGACCCCATCGTTCCATAGGTTGATTTCACCATTATATAAAAACACATAGGTAGAGATAAACAAACACAAAAATTAATCCTACCATTTTTTTGAGTGATCTCACTGATGCTTAGGGTGATATCACCATTCCACAATTTGATTTCATTAATGTTTAAGTTGAATTCACCAATTGAAAGCAGATTCTTTTAATTGGTCTAGAAATCATAAAACATGAAAATGAGAAGAAAATGATAGAAAAATAGCCTCAAAAAAGGGTTTGGATTATAAATTATAAGGATAAACTAGTGCATGAGATTTACGTGTCCCATTGGGCATGCCAAAATGTAGAATAGGATTATGAAACAAGTTAGCTCATGTGTTAGTCAATAAATATCAAAATAAGCATAAAGAAGTAACACATTAAACCCAATACCTTAAGGGGTGGAGATAATGAAATAAAGGAGCTAATTACAAAAGCAAAACAATGCAATACCTTCTTGGTAATGACTCTCTTTCAAAATTAGTCAATAATCATGTTCATACCTAGATTTGGTACTCCAAGTCTTCATCAATATGGTGTAGTATGCACCTCCATCATCTTTTAGCTTGCTAATGGATCTTGGTACGTAGCTTTGTCAATTAGGAGGATGATTGAAGCTTCTCTATCAATATTATTACATAATAATGTTACTGAATTGAAACTTGCTTGAAGGTATTTATACATAGTAAGTTTACACAAAAATAGATTAAAAGTTATGGTCTTGGTTCACTTATTTATAGATTTTTTGAAATGTTTAGGATCAACCATGACCATCCATATTGAGATTAATATGTGTGTCTATGGATTGATTAAATCTTAGAAGGGTAAGAAATAAATATTATCATCAATATTTTGAAGAATGGAGCATTAATAAGGCATGGCTAGCCTTAATCCAAATATTTTCTTCCATTAATTCCTTATGGATGACACCCCTATGATGATTTCATGAAGTGACGTAGATTTACATAATGAGTTTATAGTAAATATATATTCAACAACTTTCATGGATTTTATTCTTATGCTCCTAATTTGGTTTTTATTTACTTAAGTGATTTCAATTAATTTTCTGTAATTCATAAGAAATTTGTTGCATGTTTAATCAACTTGGTCATAAATGTAATTCTAGTGAGTCATACTTTGACTAAAGTATAATCAAAAGAAGATGTCAGTTTAATATGGGGTAATACCCTAATTAGGGTACTATATATGTGAATTAACACATACACATAATATGTACAATAAAATCATAATATTTTAGTGGTCTAGGACATCATTTTATGTGGTCACAATTTTTTAGAAGTTAATTAGAAATATGTAATGATTATATAAAATTCCTTTCCCCAATCAGGGACCAATAGACAATAATTGGTAATTACATATGATGTGTGCAAAACAAATTTAAACATTTTAGTGATTTTGGTCTAAATTATGTGTTGTTACAAAATATCATTTTGATTTGCAATTTTAGCATAATAGTGATAGGAATTAGATGTCTAAATTAATTAATAACTCATCCACCATTCTATTTCTCTATAAGAAGAGGATCAGAAACATCATGTCTATTGGAAAACAATGTGTTCCATTAATGTTGATATCATGTCTAAGGCTCACAAACTAAATAATTGGGAGGGAACAGTCTTCAAAAACTACAAACTATAAAAGGCCCACTAATATATTTTTAGCTGAGGGTATGAGCATTCTAGCTTACAAGATTCAAACCAAGAGGAAATATTGAACAATGTTCTATTGCATTAGTTATGAGAATCTTAAGTGAATAAGATGCAGGTTATTAATGGTCTCATCCTTTAAAAAGAGGTACTAAAAATTGTAGAAACTATAAGTGACATGATATATATGTATACAAAATAAATGTGGAAGCATACACAAGACCAATGGACTCTTTGATGGAGAGATATGGTCTTTGGGACTGAGATAATGCAGGATATATAAAAAATACTTTGGAATTTTTTTATTTTAGATTAAAAAACTATCTGAAAAAATGTCTCAAATAAATGCAGGCTCAGATAAAATCTATAGGTATTAAATCAAACAATAAATTAAAATAGATCACCAAAACAACACATACACACACGTATATATATATATACACACACACACACACACACATGTGTGTGTGTGTGTATACACACACATGTGTGTATCCACACACACACACACATGTGTGTGTGTGTGTGTGTATACACACACATGTGTGTATCCACACACACACACACACGTGTGTGTGTATACACACATATGTGTGTATCCACACACATGTGTGTGTGTATACACACACATGTTTGTATACACACACATGTATATATATATACACACACACACACATGTGTGTGTGTGTGTATGTGTGTGTGTGTGTATATACACACACACACACATACACACAAGTGTATATGTGTGTGTGTGTGTGTGTGTGTGTGTACACACACACACACATAAACTACTAATTGTTAGGTGAGATTCAATAATAAACTATATCAATATGCCTAATATAATCTGAAATAGATCCAAGAGTGTCTAAAATTATGCATGAACAATCTTGCCATAATTCAAAATGATAAATTATTATGAATTTGTAATTTAAAAATTACTAACATCAAATAAGATTGTGGACATAAAACATGAAACTTGAAGCCACCAAATTTTTCTTCAATTTGACCTGCAAACTAAAGAAAACATACTCAAGGCATAGATTTTAAGTTTTAAGAGGAGGCTCCCACTTTGGTCACCAGATGTATTATGCAAAATTTATGCAATTGGATTAAGCATACACAAATAGCTATAATCTACTAAAATTTCAACATATGCTTAAAAGTTAGATCAAAATGACAAAATGCAATCAAAATAAAAGATTATACCTAATTTATACATGCATTATAACCCTTTAGACTCCTAGACTCAGACCTTGAAGTTGAAATAATGGAGAATAACTTGAAAATAGACTAAGCTGATTAAGAAATTATGAATTGATTTTTCATGGAGTTTTCTCATTGGCATTTGCATGGAAGATGGGTTGGAGTTTTAACCTTTTAGGGTTTTTACTAATGTAAATCCTAAGTTATATTAAAGGGTTGAGTTGTCTAAATTAGTGAAATAATATGCAATAAATAGTCATTAATTTGTTACATATTTTAACTAGCTTTGACTTTGTAAAAATAGTAATAAATATGTGCAAATATGAACTTATCTATAAAACAACTATCATATAACATTTGGGTGATAGAAATTGGATTAAAAATAGTTATGAGTGTCATCAATAGGGTCCATGGGTTTGATTTTTCAGTGGACAGTAGTGACCCACTTGGATAGTAATGTCAAGTAGCTCTAGTGTCCTAAAAATGACACAAACATCCTCTTTGTAGGATTGTTCTTATTTTTTAGGAGCACCTACACCTATGTTTTTGGATTCCTATTCCTACATGTATAAAATATGGAACTCTATATTATGCCCAAAATATTTGATTTCATATACAAACCCTAATCCTCTTTACAAGTATGGCATGAGCTAAAAATGTGTGTTTATTAGTAAGATAGGATGAACATAATCAATACAACTATGAAGAGAGTTGCCTACATACCAATAATTTGATGAGGGATAAATCTCAATGTAGTTTTCCCACCTAGTGCTTAGGAAAAATGTAATTTGATTCCTTTAGTGTGCTTGAGATTAAAAACATTTGAAATTTGGGCTTAGGGTAGCTATAGATGGTAGAATGTAGAAGTAGGCTATAATAGGATCAATAACCTTGATTTTGCTCAACTTGTTTCTTGTTTGAATAGGATTTTTGCATATATTTTCATCTTATGGTTAAAGGTCTAATACTTTTGTATTTGTAGTGATTTATATCTTGTGTAGATAATAAAATTTACTTAAGCCGACCTTAAGAGGGGCATACATTTGAAAATATATCCATTAGAGAGAGTTAGGGTAAGGGACACTAGTGCGATGTTGGTGACCCTAACTCCATGTGGCTTTAGTGTCCTTAAGGTGTAATTAGTGTTCATCTAGTAGGTTGTTGGGCATAATGGGTTAGGATCTGAGAATGTAATTACGGGACTATGTTTGAGATGATATAAGATTTTTTTAGTCTACATAATGGATATAAAAGTGTGATAAAGGCTCTAAGATATGTCTAGGCTTTATCTAAGAATAGGTTGTCTTAAAAAACACTCTTAGGATCCAAATACTACTTTTAGGTGATTACATTTGATGTCTCCCCTACTTGCGCCGCCCCCCCCCCCCCCCCCCCCCCCCCCCTTAATGATAGAAATGCATCAAAGTGAAATGACTAGTATAAAGGAAGAAAAGCATACTTGGACATACCTAGGAAGTGAAGCTCATATATATGAGTTTGAGTATGATAATATGGGTTTTCATATGTGAAATATGATCCAAAGCAATTAACTTCAATAAAACATGTAGAAATTAGTCCTTACTTAAGAGATTATGAAAAGCAAAAGATTATGCTAAATAAATTAACTGAGTAAAGCTAAGTAAAGAGGTAGGAAAGAGGAACATAAAAAATACACCTCATTGGGTACATGAACCAATGCATGAACCTGGTGACAACCTCTACGTGTGAGTGTTGATAGTGATCAAATCATTTGAATATCTTGGATTAAGTTGATAACTTACTTTATCCTCATAAGTGGGTGGCTCAAGAAATAAAGTAGGCTATGACTCCATCATTTCCAACCCATTTAAAGTAGATGCATTTGAAACTAAACTATGGAAAGTGTTAAAAGTATCTAAATGGGTATGTCTAAATGTGCATGTTAGCCTGATGGCCACTTGGGTACATTAGGTAGATCTAGGCCACTCAATAATTCTAAGCACTATAGATGGAGTAAGGCATGAAACTAGTGATAACCTAGAATATGATAGTATATGTATAAAACATAGAGAATGACATGTATTTTTCCATTCCATCTGATCAACCTATGTGTAAATGAGTATATGGAAACTATGTGTTTCACACATGCCCCGAATCTAATATATGTGTATATTGATTCTATATTGAGTATGTAATAACTGTACCTATGTATCTGAACTAAATGTGGGAGTGATCAAGCCCCACATGATGCCCCCAATCTAAGTAATAGGTATGAATCTAAGATGAAATGAGTGTATCTAAGAAAAATATGAACATAAATATCAAACCTATGACTGTATCTATGCAAATTTATATTATACCTAGTGTATTATTCTAGATAATCTATACTACCCTAAAGCTTTAACTATTTGATAGTAGCATGATGTAGTGTACAATAGCACCTTGTGGTGATAGTATCCTAATTTGAGTACTAATGTTTGTCTAGTATAAAATTTTGGTGACTAAATTACTTTTTGAGTCCCTACTTTTTCTTGTGTCTGATTTTTGAAACTGAGCCTATGTGTTAAAAATGATATGTGAATATCAATGTAGGAGCCTGATCTCTAATATAAACCACTATGAATGCCCCTTATTTTGGGGGTAGTTGTAGAAACTATGTTACAACTATTCTCAATATAAAATAGCTCTACAAAATGTATTATCTAGATAAAATATGATATTTGCATGATAATTCAATATAATGTGCAAACATAACATCAGAATGTAAAAGAATTTGAGCATAAGTTTGTAATGTAAGATGTATGTTGTATCTATAATTACATAAGGGTGTCAAGATATATGTAATCAATATGTATAAAAATAAATCTAAGTATCTAACATAGGGGATGGGGCATGATGTCCATCATAACACCTAATTAGGAAGGGTAGATGTATGAGGTCCTTCATGGCATCGAAGCCTAGTGTGTGTAATAAGCAAAGATAAGTGTCATGGTGAAGATGCATATAGGAAAACATACATATAAAACACATGATGATTGAAAAATTAGGCCAAGGGGATATAATACAAGGTAAATGGGCACATGTCACTAAATCTAAGAAATAAGACATATAAGGACATGTTCAAATGCCCATATATATAAGCAACAAGCAATTTGGCTTAGAGACACATAGAATGCCATGTTTAAATGTCTACATATGTAAACAACAAGCAATTTGGTTTAGAGTGACATAGAAGTACATGTTAAAATGTTTACATATATAATTAGTTAAGCACACACAAGGGACATGGGTACATGTCTAAGGAATACATACATAGAATTGGTGTAGATCCAAATAACAATGGCATATTGAAATGACCTCCAAATGGAAAAAGCATAGGAAACATAATCAAGTATAAAATAATATAGTTAGAAATGATAGTATATATAACTATGTAGTACAAATCTATGTAAATTCTAAGATGTACATATGTTGATTATAAAATAGTGATAGTTAACAAAAAATTTGAGCATGCTAGTAATGATCAATATCAAGATATATCAATGTGTAAATTGGAATGTATAAATGTAAAGATATAATCTAGTATTATAAACTGTGTATGAGATACCCATGATTGGGTGGATATATAAAATGAATAAACTTGGATTATTGTATATGCCCTTAGTGGGTAGATGATAACAAGTATGGATCAGTGTATTGGAATAGTGTCCTTTATGTAATTTGTAAGCACTCAAAAAGAATAAGTGAAGCATATATGTATGATAATACTAAATATACTAAGATAGAGAGCATATGTAATATCTAGAAAGTTTAATAAATGTAAACATAGCAATGCATACAATCGATAAAATTTGTATTTTCCTAAGTAATATTTGAATTTTTTTGTGTTTTGACATGTTCTCTGTGTGTGTGTGTGTGTGTGTGTGTGTGTGTGTGTGTGTGTGTGTGTGTGTGTGTGTGTGTGTGTGTGTGTGTGTGTGTGTATTATGAATATAAGCTATGTATAAGTAAATTAAAATAAACTATGTACAAGGATCAAGAAAGAATACAATATGTATAATTAAATACTAGAAATATAAACGAAATAGTATGAAAGCAAAGTGTATTGTTTCTATAGACCCAAAAGCACATCCATGGGATGTGGATAATGAGATGGTGGATTTTATGGAAGAACATATAGTGTTAGATACTAAATATGTCCAAACTCAAATAATTCATCATCATCATGGTCATCGTACTAATCTATATGTATAAGTGGAGCCTTATCTTTAGCATGAGTGAAGTCTATGTGTTTGATTGGCATGTCACTCAACTATGTAAGATGCCTCTAATGTGTTCCTAGGGTAAACCAAATTATACCATAGATTATATGTGTGAAACCTATGGTTCTCATCTATGTCATCATGTAAGATGCAAACCATGTGTCCATCATGAGGGAATGTCAAGCATTTATTTAATCAATCAACTATGGCATCTATTGCTTATAACCATATACGGCCAAGTGTAACTTGTATATGAATGTCCCTACTCAAAATTAATAATATTTTATTAGCCACCTTGGGGCCACATGAAAATGGTAGTGCAATGTGTCCAATGGAATCCTAACAGTGTATAATATGTTGTAGCTCACTCTCTTGATAACCAATGTGGTGTAAAAATGCCAAAGTAAAAGTGTTAGGATATAAATCCTCATCTATAGCCACATGGGGAACATATTTATCTAATACAAAAATATATATAGTCAATGGATTATGTCATGAATATCAATGTTACCAATGACTCTATCATGGTGCTCATATCTTTGAAAGATCTCATATTGTTGATAGTGGTGGTTCTTATAGAGGTGGAGGTAGTATGACCTGGATAGTTCCCTTAGCCTTAAAATTATTTATATTGTGTTTAAATGTTGAGCATGTGTCTATATCATGTCTTATTAGTCTATGAAAGTGGAAATATAGTTTCCCTACCTATGGTGATAATATGCTAATCTATGCCATATTGTGTGTAATATGATCAATCCTCTATAAAGTAGTACCTATAAGATCTGGTGTGGTCTATCCTATTAAATCCATGCCTAAATATATATGACTAAATTGATATCCATAGATTTGACCATATGTAATAAATGGATCAAGGGATCTGTTACTAAATGTAGTTGAGTATGGGATCCCATAGTAGTAGGATCCTAAATAATTGATGCTACTAGTGCAGGGTAAAGTATATATGCCTTTGAATTATATTTTTTCTCTCATGGGCTCACTAGTGTAAAAATCAATCCACATAAATAATAATCAATATCTATAAGTTGTTGATCATCCTCTGTAGTGGCCTATGAATCTATGTTAGAATTATGGATGTAAGCCTCTTCTCAGTTAACAAGTAGTGGCAACTAGGCTATAAGGATCTCATCTTCTATCCTAGGTGAGGATGTATATACTATGAGAGGATGTTCCTTTATCATTAGTGAAGGTGATTATTCTAGGAAAGTTATTCCTCTATCATCGATGAAGGCAATTATATTAGGATAGATTTTTACTCTATCATTAATGAAGGTAACTATGTCGTAAAAAGCTCTAGAGATGGTATATGAGCAATCTTAAGAGACTCCCACACCTCATATACATGCATCTACTCAATGGTTGTATTGTTTGGTGGGGATTCAATGAGAACATGAGGTGTCTCATCTAATGATATACTTCATTTAGGAGACTTAGTGAGTCTACAATATCTAAATAGATGGTTATCTATTGGACAAATGTATAAGTACCCATCATGCAAACATTTGACACATCTATGAAGAGTGGAAGGTATAGCCTCTATAACATGTATCCAAGGTCTCCCAATTAGCAAGTTATAATGAAAATGGTTTGTCATCACCTTAAAGTGTGTAGATAATGGTTTTAGTCCCACTATAGTGTTCAATGTAATTGAACCCAATGTCTATCTAGGAATGTCATCAAACCCTTGGATATTATTGTATGTCTTTTGAATAGATGCTATATCAACCCCCATGGTTTGTAGAGAAGTGAGGTTACATATATTTAGTATTGATCCACTTTTAGTGAGAACTCATTTAATAGATATGATATTGATTTGATATTGAATGAAAAGTGGCAAATTCTAATCAATTACTCACTATAAAGGCAATTCTTCATTGGAAAAAATCTCACATCCTACACATCCTTTATAGTATTCATGATAGATGCAAAATAAGATGGGTCAATGTCATGAGGAACATATGTCTCATTAATTTTTTGAAATAAATTATCTTTGAAAATTATTATTTTTTAAATTAATTCCAATATAGATTTTTTGGCTAGTGTATTTCTCAATTGATCCACTTCATAAAATTCTCTATACTAATCCTTGGCTCCTATTTTAGTGTTATGGGGATGAGAAAGGATGGTAGGTTTATGTTACTCCTATATAGGCTGAGGAGGCACCCTATTACACCTAATGAAATCTCAAATTTTATGATGTACTATTTGTCATGGGTGAGTAGTAGAGGCAGGTTGGGAACGTAGATAATCAAGTGTTCTAGGTGGAAGCAGAATGAGTCATCTAAGCCCTTTGTCATCTAGTAGTCACTGGAGGTAACTCAAAGTGAGCCATATAAAAATGATCTATAGAAAAATAAGACTCACATGATGGATGATCAATATGTAAAACAAGCTTAGCTCAAGCTAAATCCATGATAGGAATAACATACATGTGTACTTTCTTATAAACAGTTGGTAACAAACATGTTAATCAAAGTACAAGGCTTTGTACCATGAAGTGAAATATGGCTTTCATCATGATAATCATGGTAATAAGGTGTAAATTAAGGTAATTTCTAGAAATGTGAACCCTTTTTAGGGTTGTTATGAAAATATATAAATTGTATTTAAATGAATGAAACCCTAATGTGAGATTTGATTTAATGATCTAGGTTATGATAAAAAGTTATAAAAATAGAAGTATGTGACCCTAATTTATTACATAAAATTTTAGAAAAGGAAAAATAGTGCTTGAATAAATATTCAAAGTAAGTTAGGTTCACCAAATGTTTTAACCTTTTAGGGTTTTTACTAATGTAATTCCTAAGTTAGATTAAAGGGCTGAGTTATTTAAATTAGTGAAATGATATGCAATAAATAGCCACTAATTTGTTAAATATTTTGAATAGATTTAAATTTTTAAAAATAATAATAAACATGTGTAAATATAAACAATCATAGAAGATATGGGTGCTAAAAATGGGGTTATAAATAGGTCTGAATGTCATTAATAGGGTCCCTATGTCTGATTTTTTACTAGAAAATAATGCCCCACCTAGAAAATAGCATCATGCAGATCTAGTATCCTAAAAATGGTGTTAATGTCCTCTTTTCAAGATTTTTTATATTTTTTGAGAGCACTTGTACCTATGTTTTTAGGGTCTATTCTTGTAGGAATGAAAATTTTAACTCTATATTGTGTCTAAAATATTAAATTTGGTATGCAAACCTTAATCCTCCTTAGAAGTATGACATGAAATATAAATGTGTGTTCATTAGTAGGATAGGTTGAACATCTTCAACACCCTACTATGAAGAGAGTTGCCTATATACCAATGCACCAAGGAGGGATCAAGCTTGATTTAGTTCTCCCACTTAGTGCCTAGTGCAAGTGCAAGTGAATGCTAAAATGATAGTGGTATTGAATTCCTTGAGTGTGATTGACATTGAAATATTTGAAATATAGGTTTAGGGTGTCTATAGATGGTAGTATTCACAAGTATGGTATAATAGGGACTAATAACCTTGATTTTGCTTAACTTGTTTCTTATTTGAATAAGATTTTTGCTTCTATTTTCTATCAAGTGGATAGAGGTCTAGTAGTCTTATATTTATAGTGATTCATAGCTTGTGTAGATAATAAAATGTTTTTAGGTTGACCTTAATATGGGAATATGTTTGAAAATATATCCGTTCAGGAGAGTTAGGGCAAGGAACACTAGCACCAGATGGTTTTAGTGTCTACCTAGTAGGATACTAAGCACAATGGGTTAGGATTTGGGAATACAGTTCTTGGACTATGTTTGAGCTAACAAAAGATGTATGTGGTCTACATAATGGATATAAAAGTGTGATAAAGGCTCTAGGATAGGTATAGATCTACGATAATAAGAGGTTGTCTCAAGCAACACTCTTAGCATCCAAATACCACTTTTAGTTGATTACATTTAACCCCCTTTATGATAGAAATGCAACAAAGTGAAATGATTAGTATAAAGTAAAAAGAAGCATACTTGAACTTACCTAGGACGTGAAGCCCATGTATCTATGTTTAATGATGTGAATAGTGTTTTACATATATGAAACATGATCCAAAGAAATGAACTATAATGAAATGTGAAAAAATTGGTCCTTATTTAAGAGGTTATCAACATAAAAAGACTATGTTAAATAAAGTAACTAATTAAAGATAGGTAAAGGGATAGGAAATAGGAAATGAACAAATACACCTCATTGGGTATGTAAACCAATGCATGAACTTGGTGACAACTTATGTGTATGGGTGTAAATAGTGATCAAATCATTGAATATCTTGGATTGAGATGATAGCTTGATCCATCCTCATATGTGGGTGGCTCAATAACTCAATCTAATTATAACTCCATTATTACCCACCACTGCTTGGTCAATCATGATTGTGAATAGCTTGGAAAAGGTTATAAGTGTGTCTAACCCTCTCATGTGGGTAGATCAAAAAATCAAGTAGGCTATGAATCCATTATATCCCATATGTGTGAAATATATGCATTTAAAAATAAAATAAAAAAAGTGTTGAAAGCATCTAACTGGGTATATTTAATTATGTATGTCAGCTTCATTGTCACTCAGGTATATTAGGCATCTCTAGGCCACTTGGGAATGCCAACCACTACAAATGGAGTAAGGTATGAAATTGGTTATAACCTATAATATGATATCAAGTGCATATAGAATACAGAATGACATGGATTTTTATATTCCATCTAATCAACCTATGTGTAACTGAGCATGTGGAAGCTATGTGCCACACACATGACCCAAATTTGATATCTAAGTGTACTAATTTTAGATTAAGTATGTAATAAAGGTATCTGTGTATCTAAACTAAATATGATAGTGATCATGCCATGTATTATGCCACCAATATAAGTAAATGGTATAAATCTAAGCTGAAATGAGTGTATTTGAGCATAATCTTAACATAACTATCAAACTTATGATTATATCTATGTAAATATGTACTTTACCTAGTGTACTATTTAGGCTAATCTTGAATGCACTAAATCTATGGTTACTGGATAGTAGTGCCCTATAGTGGATAGTAGTACCCTATGGTGCTAGTAACATAATTTGGGTACTATTATCTATCTAGTTTGAAATCTAGGTGACTAAATTACTTTATGAGTCCCTATTTTTTCCTATTTGACTTGTGTAAAATTTATAAAACTAAGCCTATGTGTTGAAAATGATCAATGAATAGCAATGTAAGATCCTAATCTCTATAAAAAAACCTTATGAGTGTGCCCATGTTTAAGGTAGTTGTGGAACCTATGTACTAACCATCCTTCAAAAAAAGCTCTAAAAAATGTGTTAACCAAAGCATATATAATAACTATGTGATAATCTAATATAATGTGCAAACATAAAATCTATATGTAAATGAATCTAAGCATAAGTATATAATATAAGATGTATGTTTTATCTAGAATTGTGAAAGGGTATCAAGATAATTGTAATCAATGTCTATACTAATAAATTTAAGTAGTTACATAGAGGGATGGGGCACGATGTTCATGACAACACCCAAGTAGGAAGGTAGATGCATGAAGTCCCTCATGGCATCAAAAAATATTATGTGTAATAGGAAAAGAAAAGTGTCATGGTGGTGAATCATACAAGAAATCATATATATATATATATATATATATAACACATGAGGTACAAAAAATTAGGTGAAGGGGACACAATACAAGTGACATGGGAACATGTCACTAAATCTGAACATAAAATACATACAAGTACATGTTTGAATGTCTACATAAACAAGAAATGAGGAATTTGGCTTAGATCCTAATAAAAAGATATGTTCAAATGTTTGCATATACAATCAAGAAAGTACACACAATGGACATGAGCACAAGTCTAATGAATACATACATAGAAGTGGTGTAGACCCAAGGAGCAATGACATATTCAAATGCCCTCAAAATGGAATAATCATAGGGAACACAATCAAGTATAAACTAAGAAATCTATAAATAAAATCATGTATAACTATATAGTATAAATCTATGTAAATGCCAGAATGTACATATGTTGAGTGTAAACTAGTGATAGTTGGAAACAAAATCTAAGTAATGAGTAGAAATGATTAATATCAAGATATATCAATGCATAAACTAGAATATATATAATGTAAGGATAGAACCTAGTTTTATAATTTGTGTATGAGATTCACCTGAGTGGGTAGATGTATCAAATGAATAAGCCTAGATCAGTGTATATACCCCAAGTGGGTAGATGATAGTAAGTCTAGATCAATATAGTGGACCTAAATCATGTATACAGTCTACAAGTAATTGACAATAATAAGTGAATCATATATTTAAGATGAAACTAACTAAATAATATAGAAAGCATATGTAATATCTGACAAGTGTAAGAAATGTAAACATAGAAATGCATACAATCTATAAATTTGTGTTTTATGAGTAATATCTATTTTTTTATTTTAACATATTATATTTTTTTAATTTTCTATAAATATAATCTATGTATAATAAAATGAAAATAAATTATGTATAAGGAGAAAGAAACAAGAAAGTATATACAAATAATAAGAACCATACTAACTACTGAATCTCATGGGAGACTCACTATCACCGTGACCTATGTTAAATAATAGAACTATGATCATGCATGTTTTATGAAATGAAAACTATGATCCCATAATATACTATATGGATTAACATATGTCTAAATATTCTTGTGTAGTGATTCTATGAATCTATGGCACTGGCTATGATGCCTTGTAAACTATAGAGGTCTTAGGAATGCAATTAATAAAAGATAAAGTTATAGGTGATATAGTTTCCTTGTGTTAATAACCCCTTAACTTAATAATATAAATATTTAAAATAAATTGAATAGAGGAAGGTCCCTTATAATTTGTGACATATCTTTGACATAGGGGTCTCTCTGATAATGGTCTCCATGGAAGAGTATACATACGTGTTGATACCATAGGAGTCGATCTCACTTAAAATAGTGGCTCTATTGAAATCTATGATATATGCATAGGAGTTATAATCTAAACTATAACTGATAACCATGCAATATTTTTTAATGGTGTTCTAATTGTAACTAGTGTTTATGGTATAACTATAGTTGGTAATTGTGTTAAAACTACCTATGGGATAGGTATAGGATACTCAAATGAGACACCCTCAAATTTGACCACCTTATTTTATTGTATGTAATTTAGGCATTGGTGTAACATATATGGAATGGTTAGTATCTACTATAACCATGGCCTACCTAATATTATATCAAATACACCTACACTAGGTACTACTATGAACTAAGTGGTTGTGTTCTAGTCCAACCTATAATGGAAGCATAATCTCCCCCATAGAGCTCTGAATGTGGCTGATAAAACCACTAATGATTATATTTAAGGGAAATATATCTTTCTATGTATAACCCAAATTTTGTTAGTGTACATGTTAATGCTTGAATCATTATCAACCATAACACTCTAGATAGGATAATGATCTATGTATGTTCATATAAAGAGTGCGTGTAGATCTATGTCATCATCTATAATCTCCTACTTTGAGAATGTGATAAGTGGTTTAGGTGGAATTTTAGTATGGTACATGTGAATATTTTTATGCAATATATGGACCTCCTATGTCACTATGTGATATAAAGTTGGTGGTAGATGTGCCTGATATGTATAGAGAACACTTGATGTACCTCTACCTAATTTGTTATATGATTTGGGAAAGGATATGAAAATATATTTAGTTCCTTAGCCTTTATTTTTTTATTCTTTTGGTGCCTTTGTGCATGTGCCCAAATCAATAATATTAACCTTAATTAGATCTTTTATCTTGTGATTTAAGCTTATGCATCTATTTGTTGTGTGGATTAATGCCCTATGATACACATATAATGCATTTAAATCATAATTATTTAGTGGAGGCCATGTTGTATAAACATATTTAATGTGAGGGAGAGATATGACATTGCATTATAATAAATATTTTAAAACCCATGTTGGTGACTGTGGAAGGTTAGTGAAGACTCTGCATCTAGGAGTGGATAAAACAAATCTAGGAGATGGATCAAAAGTTGGGTTGACTATGGCCATTTTTTCACTTTTGTTCTTATTGGACCTTACCTTTTATGGAGGTTTATTTTATCTCTTAATATTTAATTCTAATCCATTTATACACTTGATTTTTCCCATTAATAAGAGCTTAACCAATCTTTCCTTGACTGTATGGAAAAAATCAATAAATTCGTGAAACTTCTTGAGGAATATAGCTTCATATAATGGTGGTAAGAGACTTTGTTTAAATATGTCCTAAATATCTTTGTCTATTATGGGGATAGTCAATTTGAATAATATTATCTTATATCAAAAGAAATAATTTGTGATAGTCTCATTATTTTCCCTTTAACTTTTCCACTTATGTATATGATATCTTATCACTGATGTTTATGGATAAATATGCTATAAATATGTCAGCTAAAAGATTGAATTCCATGATAGATTGATTTTATAAATCATAGAACCATTATAGGTAATCCTTGAGACTACATGGAAATAACTTCATGATAAGCCAATGATTGGACACATAGCCTAATCATGCTAAGTGAAAAGATCTAAGATAATGTTATAGGTCACCATTTCCATCATATAATGTAATATTAAATGCCATGAAACCATATGGCAAGGGATTTTCCACTATGTGATGTGCTAAAGGTGTATGTAAGATAATTTTACAATCCAAGGCATGTGATGGCCTAGTGGCTCCATTCTCAAGATGTAACACCTTAGAATATAGAGTATGAATCTCATGTATAAGGGATTATACATTAGGAGTGGTGGAACTAGCCACAATTAGTGTACTTATCATTGATGGTTGTTGAATTATAATTTTAGGTTATGCTGGCTAAGTTGGTAGAGTTGGCCCCACTAGAGGTATATCAAAATTATTACCAGGGGGAGTTGAAGATTAACCATTGTTTATTTTTTGGAGCTCTTACTAAATAGTATTTATTAATTCATCTTGTATATTCATATATTTGGACATAATTTTTTTTAATTATTGCTTATTAGTTTCATCAAATCTATTTATAAATTATGCCATTGTAGTTTGGATGGTAGGAAAATAAGTCTTGTATATTTTAAAACTATTGTCACTTGGATTTTCACCCTTTAAGGATATGTCTAAACTCTCCTCATCCAAGTGGTACAATTGAAACACCTCTAGACTATGGGTGAGTCTAAGAATGAGGTAAATCTCTAGATAGGGATAGTTCCCTTGATGTACCACTTTGGGTCACTACTACACCTCAAATTTGTGAGGGAAAAGGGAGAGAGAAAAATAAAATAAAACTATACTAGGGGAGGTGATACACAAAATAAGTTGATGAATTATAATTAGCTACATGTTACACATGAAAACAAATGACTAACCAAACATACACTTCTCCAATCTGCATCTTCTCACATCAATGTTACATTATGAGGTTATGGATGAATGTTTAGGTTAGGAGGACTAGAAAAGATGCCTTGAATGGAACTAGTGAATATACTAACTCACTCAACCTTGACACTTCTTAGAACACTTCACATGCCTTGCAATAAGAAGCTTTCCAACTACAAATAGGTGAGAGAATGAAATAATAATGCTAAGGAAACAAGTCATCACTAAGCAAAATAAATAATCTAAGTAAAACACACTATGAATATTCATGGAAGAGGCAAAAATAATTAGTATTATTGATCAAATGGTATGAAAATGAGTAGGGCTCCACTATAATCAGGTGGATCATAAGTTACAAAGGCCAAAATGGCTAGTTCTTATAGAACTTGAGAAAGAGAGGATAAGAGATAAGTACAAAGGTCATAAAGACACTTTTCAAGCTAAGAGAATCAATTAATTTTTCATGAGCATAGGATTTTAAATGAACCATGTAAGGTTAGGAAGCATAAGTGTCCATACAAGGCCTAAAATTCATGAAAAGTGGCATGAAGCTCCTTGTGTTGGTTGAGAAAACTACCTTCATAATTCACCTCTATTTTAATAACCCAAAATTGATTAGGGATAGCTCTGATGATTTTAATAAATGGGAAGCCTTTTATACATGAATTTCCATGCATTTTTTGTAGTCTTGGTCATCAGGAAGCTTCTCAAAATGAGTTATCACCATATATAGTCTAAAAAACTCCTCTTTCCAACACCTTGTACACTTGTCCACAAATTTGGATTCAATTTCACATTAAAATACATACAATGGAGTGAATTAAAATTTTAAATACCTTTCATGTCCTTGAAGGCACTAGGCACACCTTAAAATCACTCTCACTTGGAGTTTTCACACTTCTCACCACCATGTTCATTATGCCATTTTTGACTAGCTAGGATGAGATCTCTAGTAAGGAAATTATAAGATTTTACAAGGCATAAAATTTGAATAGGGAATTATAATAAGTATCTATCTTCCCTTCTATGTGATTGGCATCTCTTAGAACCTCCTAGAACTTGCAAAACACATAAAAGAATAAAAATTACCCTATTTTATACCTTATTTGTATAATTGCATATAGCTCATCTTGGTGTGTATTATCTTGAGAGCATCCTCTAAAACCTCCAATCATCATCCTAGGAAAACTATGCCATTAGAGTGGCTTTCCATCTCCATTTCCTTAAATTGGTCACTAGTAAGGGTTTAAGAGGGTTTAGGCCTGTTTTACCCTCTAAAGGTTTGTTCATAAATATTTCATGTTGAATTTGCAAAAAACATTCCATAATATTATTTTATAGGAAACCTATAAACTTATCTAATAATATTATGTCCCCATGTAAATCACCAAGAGAGATATGAGCACTCAAAGCTACCTACTCGATCCCTTTCTTCCATTCACATAGGCATAATATTGCATTTGAGCCAAAATATGTCTCCCTTGTGACCTATTATACATTTTAATATCCTATAAACATCCAAATTAATCCTATAAAAATCAATCAATAGGGTATAAATCTCACTAGGGGCTAGAAATGAAGTTAGACCCCCATTGGGCTCTAGGCCTCAAACAATCATGTCTACATAAGTGACATTCCAGACCATTTTATTTTGTTTCATTATTATATTATTGGTTTTCAATGTTTTTATATATGTGTTCCACCTTAATAAACAACTCATAATCCACCCTTCTATCACGTTTTCCCCAAAACCTACCAATTTCACCTAAGGGGAGTGATCTCTATCTGAGACAAAACATAGGGCACTTCCCCTATTATGTCACACAAAATAGATATTGTAAAATATTATATAAGTGAAAAAGACACTCCATAAAATTTTTGGGCCCTTTTTAATTCCATTTATCCTTCCAAAATCATAAAAACCTAAAATAGACTTGGAAAAAGGGACTGACTATAGGGTTTTCATCATATGTACTATGCGTAGTGTTAATAACTCCTTATTTATTCTATATCCAATATCCAAGGAATATATATAATTCCATGGTAATTATGAAGGATATATAATATATATTAAACACTCTGACCCTTCATACTCTTCCATATGATCCTTATACTCCTGATTGTTCTAGATTGTATACACAATTTCAGACTGTGTTGACCTATTTTAGGGTATAATTATAGATGACATTATATGGAATAGATTTTGGAAACCTTGAATGAGTATATTTTATCCCCTTAAAGATAATTTTATAATTTTTTATACCTATTCATCCATATTTGGTTTAAGTCCATGTCAAGAGACTTAACTGCGTTGTTCTTTGCCCCTCACAATCAACTACAGTTGACTATGTGGGGTCTTGTAGGAGTCTAATTACTCATTTATGATTGAGATAATGTTTGGAACGTTTAATAAATAACACATTGTCATTTATCATCTATTAAACCTATGTTTCACTTTTTACTATACATTCTCAACACTCAATGTGTTCAAACTTGCTCACTATTGTCATAGTCAAACACAACAATTTGTGTTGTGACCAATATAATCCTATGGGTGTTGATTATTTTTTTGATAAGATACACACCACCATTGGATCTTATAATCTAGTTTTAATCATCTTCCATAGACTAATGTTTATTTTCTCATTCCTAATTCCTTCTCATGGATGATATAGAAACTCACAGTTAGCTATAGGTGCATATGTGCATGATGGGACACTTGTAGGTGATCACTAGACCTTGAACCATCACTAATCAAATTCTCCTAATTGCCTCCATGAAATTTTTTTGTAACTCTCATGAAAAAACATTGATATCTAAATGCTTAAACTCATCCTCATTAATGATATGAAAATGGGTATTGGCTGTAGGTGGACAATTTTGGAATATTATGCATGCCTGTAGGTGTAGATTTTGACCCTAAAATATCTATATCAGCCTTTATCAATGATTATTATAAGTCATGAATGTTATTTTCACAATTTTGAACCATTCTCATATGTTTTCATGGTCTAAAAATATCAACTTGGAGTGCAAGGTCACTTTTGGATCAAAGTCCTGTAGACATCAATACCCAAGTTTAGTGTCTTTGTAGGCAACTTCAGGCCTCTCAACAACTATCTTCCCTTGGTCATTCACCCCTAAAAATTTTAAAATTAATATACCTAAGATAGGTATATATAATTAATATATCTATATGCATAATTTTTTTTTGTAACCTTATTTCAAGATGTTTACAAAAGGGCTTGGATCTCTATTTTGCACTTTTAGGGACAAGGGTCCTGAACACTGTCATTTGAACTTTTAAAGGTTCCAAATAATTAAAATACCAACCTATAAACTCTCATGGGTTTGTCATAATCCATTTAAAATTTTAAGACTTTAAGTATGTTTCAATCTCATGATTCAACCTCTCCATACAAGTACTTCATGTTCTACTGATGACACCTATAGGTAGATGTTTCCATGTACAGGTAGTGGGTACAAACCTAGGAAATATGCATGGTGTTTGGATATAAAATGAGTTTTATGCCTATCCTAACACCTAAAAAATCATATTCACACTATCATGTATATGAAATAATATCAATACCTCCCTCTCAACGTGAATTTACCCTGATAACACCTATAGGTGCATTTTAATGGCAGAAGACTGTGTGCATATGTATTAGATAGTGATATAGGTAGTATATAAGAGATATATGATTGATATTCATTATATATATTAAAAAAGTGAAAAAATACACTATTTCCACTCCAAAATATTTGAAACACCTATCATATCTCCCCTTCTATCATGGCATCCTTTTGAGAACTTGTATATTCAAAGAGCTACCTACATATGCATAGTGTATTGATTGCACCCATGGAACATTACTTAGAGAATGAGATTATAAGGTTAAGGTATTTATAGTAAATTTAAAACATGATAATGAAACTATAAAAACCCTTTGGAACCATTATAAAAACTTTAATATCTTGAAGATGGTAAAAAACTATCTGTAACACAAAAAGGTATATCTTCTTGCAACATGAGATGATTTACACATATAAAGACCTTAAAATAATAAATAAATCATGTGAATAATTTTAAGAGATATTGAAAATAATTTTTAACCAATCTTAGTAAGTGAATTGTATGTACTGGTCCAAACCAAGATAAAACCTACAAGGTGCATAGATTAGCAAGTAGAAAAACATAGTCAACTTCATGAGGATGGTTCATAAATCATAGGACACCAATATTAAAAATATTTATATTTAAGTGAATATATATAAGTTTAATTTCACCTACCAAAGGTGTTTGACTTGAAACTTCTCAACTCTCCATACCAAGCATGAATCTATTGATCACTTCTATATGTCTTGAAGGGCAAGAAAGAAGTAGAATAGTTTTAGGCCTTTTTCAGCACTTAATTTTTTTTAAAATAACTTATATTAGTTTTAAAAATATTAATATTCATTACATGACCTTTTCCCACGTGTCACCTTTCCCTATAGGCTGAACAAGTGCCAGTTTCTTCTTTTTTCCTATGAAAATTTCTCTTTCTTCTAAAAACCATGTCACTTTCAGTTATGAATAGTTTATTAAGGCATGATGTGACACATGTCATGTTATATAACCCTTCTTACACCTTAAATATTCCATAGGATGCCATACAACTCATTTAATGACCTATTTTGACCTCAAAATGATATGAAGACTAAAATGACTAATGACCAAAGATAATATCACATGAAATCATATTAAAATACATATAATACACCTTAATACATACATACATACATACATACATACATATATATATATATATATATATATATATACATACATATATATATATACATACATATATATATACATACATATATATATACATATATATATGTACACACACACATATATATATACATATATATATACATACATATATATACATATATATATACATATATATATATACATATATATACATATATATATATATATACATATACATACATATATATATATATACATATACATATACATATATATGTATATATATATACATATAGATATACATATATATATATACATATATACATATACATATATATATATGTATGTATATGTATATATATATATATATATATATATATATATATATATATATATATATATATATAAAACCCATAAAACACCTAAAAATCAATTTTTTACCTATAGGGGTCCCAATTTAACCTATAGGGTCAAATTTGGTCAATAAACTGGTGACTCATAGGGGTAGTATGCCCGCTATACTAACTAGACCAGTAACATTATCAATCTATTGGGCTTAGGGAGTCATATGAAGTCTAAGACCCAGTAAGAGGACCTTTATAACAAGCTTTGATCAAGATAATACTAATTGACTACCTCAACCACACAAATCAATAGACACACACAAAATAAAGTAAACAAACTAACACATCACACACACACACACACACACACACACACACACACACACACACACACACACACACACACACACACACACACACACACACACACACACACACAAGTCCTCAAGACACTCAGGGGAATAAAAAAATAAACTATTATGCACAAATAGAAACTAATAATACATCCTTTATAGGATGAAAATAAAATTTTATTGAATCTTCTTCTTCATGAGATGAATCATAGTACCCAACATGTTTCTCCTTAGATTGGATGCTTTGTAAATCAGACCTATTCCTTAGCACTTTACTTGATCTAGTCTCAAGTAGATCATTCTTAAATAAATATACAATGTAGATATATTCCTATTGAACTTTCACATATACCTCATACTATTGCCCACTCTTCATCTCATGATCAACTTGCATCTTCTTTGTAGGCATGGTTTCAAGAAGATTGGTTTCTTGTTCCTTAGAACATTGAGGACAATATGAGATTATTCCATCCTTAAAAATCTAATGTGTTTCTTACAAATATTTGAGAGGATGATATCCCATCTATATTATTTCAAACATGTTATCATAAGATTCATGTGCCTCTTGGAAGGATGGATTTGAAAAGTTACCTTTTCTTTGCATACTCACTTGAGTGCCAAGGCTACCTTCTCTATCTTTGACTAGATCATAGCCTCCTTGAAGAGGAGTATAACATTTTCCAATCATTCCAAGAAATTCATCCCAAGGATGATTAAGAACTTTTTCTTTCCCATCCATAGTATATTACATAGTGATGGAAGAACTAATGATCATTTCTCCCTCTTTGGCAAAAGGAAAACATTCTTCCATATCAAACCAATATGAATATTCAACATAAGAGACCACCTCTTCTTTAGAATTTATAAACTATTTAGGTGTCTCAAGTCACATCTCAACCGATAAAATATGACTTTGGTTCTCAAGGTCTGTGAGATCTTTAATCTTCTTCTTTGTGATTCTAAGACTAGGCATCTTGAAGTCATGTGACTTAGTCCAATGAGGCTACCAAGGAGCTAAGATTTATTCAAACAAGAGTTATGAGTTCTTATCAACCAAATTATCTTCTTTATGTTCCAATACCATATTCCCATAAATTAAAAGGGTGATTAGGTGAGGATAATATGAACTAGTTGGTGGAGGTGGCACATAAAACTCAAATCAGATTGAGAGTGAAATGTAGGGGATTATTTTAGAAGCTCTTGAGGAAGGGGAGTTAGAACTTGGAATAAAATATCTTGGTTTTCTAACTTACAATTAAAAATAACTTCATTAATATCTTACTTATCTTGAAAACTCTCTTGAGGAAGGTTAGATGGGGTGAGTTTAGGCATAGAATATTCTTTTGGCTCTAAACCTTCCATCACACCTTCACTTAGCAATTTCATCCTTGATTTTAACTCTTCAATTTTCTTGGCTAGGTTATCTTGGAAAATTATTTTAAAAATCACTTCATTCACATATTATTTATCTTTAATACTATCTTGAGGAAGGTTATATGGGGTGATTTTAGGCATAAGAACTTCTTTTGGCTCTAAACCTTCCATCACACCTTGACTTAGCAATTTTATCCTTGATTCTAACTCTTCAATTTTCTTGGCTAGGTTTTTTTGGAAAAATATTTCCTGAAGTTTATATTCATGATCATCATGATGAGGATTAAAAGAATGCTGACATGGAAGACAAGAAGTCTCTTGAAGAAGGGTCTTGCATAAGATCAAGATATTTCTCAACTTCACACTCTCCATCAAGGCTTTTATCCTATTTCTTTTCCCATGAATCTACTATCTTATTCTAGTTTATGATGTTATAATTAGGAGTCTCTTATTGAGGTATTGATGAAAATTGAGGAGTGGATGAAGTGTTTAAGAAACTTGGGATCTCCTTAGGCTTGGATTCTCCACCTTATCTCCAACTTGGAATCTCATATCTATAGGTAACTTTTTGAGGTGGGGATGTAACTAGAGAGGGTAATGGGGCTTAAATTAAACTTATATTTATAATGATATGGATTTATATATCTTCATATTATCCAACTCAATTTTCTTATCAATATTTGATTCAAAAATAAGGTTTCTCTTTTCAACTCTCTCTTCCAACTGATTGGGAAAAAGATGATTTTTATAAGCTTGATTGGGCTCATGAATAGGGGTAAAGTAGGACTAATATCAATATTAAGGAGGTGGATATAAATGTTGATATTTTTGGTGATGTTTCCTCTCATGAATTTTTATCCTATCTTCCAAAGATGAAATTAGGCCACTCACATCTAGCATCTAACTTGTGAGCCTTTATAAATTTGCTCTCTCAATAGGTGTCCACACTCTTTTGAATAGATCTAATGCATCTTTCACCTTATAAATAATATGAATAGGAGCCTCTTGACAATATCCCCTTAGATCATCAAGATCCAACATGTACTTCTCATATCCCAAAAGAGTTTTCTTGAAAGTGGAAATGGACTAATTAGAGAAGTGATTAGATTGACTTGGAGCAATATATGGCTAAGGTTCATTTTAGGGTTGATAAAATTCATGAATGAGATGATAAAATTCATGTATGGGTTGATACACTTCATATTGGATATGGTAAGGATCATGACAAGGATGATAGGGGATACCATAGGCTTGATATACCTCACCAACTTGTGTATAATAAAACTCAATAGTAAAGTCAGCCATGGAACTTCATTGAAAGAAATAACACAAATAAATATATTACCAACAATCATAAAAAGTAAACTTGGGCTGATTGACCAACTGATGTAGCTTCAAAGTTTCCATTGATGCTTGGATAAATGCCTCCAAACGCTGATTATTGAAAGACAACACCAAAAATCTTTCAACCTTTTGGACTAAGAGTCCCACTGGGCATGCCAAAAACTATTGTCACTTGGATTTTAAACCTTTTAGGAGAGTTATCATCTCTCCTCATCAAAGTGACACAATTTAAACACCTCTAGAGTGTGGATGAGTCAAAGAATGAGGCAAATCTCTAGATATGGATATTTCCCTTGATGTACCAATTTGGATCACTACTAAACCTAAACTTTGTGAGGGAAAAGGGAGAGAGAAAACTAAAAGAAAAATATCCTAATGGAGGTTATACACCAAATAATCTGATGAATTCCAACTAGCTACATGTTACACATGAGAACAAAGGACTAACCAAACATACACTTCTCTAATCTACATCTTTTCACATCAATGTTGCATTATGAGGATATGGATGAATGTTTAGGTTAGAAGGACTAGATAAGAGGCCTTGAATGTTACTAGTGAATATAATAACTCACTCAACCTTGACACTTCCTATAACACTTCACATGCCCTACAAGAAGAAGCTTTCCAACTACAAATAGGTGAGAGAATGAAACAATAAGGCTAAGGAAACAACAAGTCATCACTAAGTAAAATCAATCATCCTAGTAAAAAAAAATATGAATAGTCATAGAAGAGGTAAAAATAAGTAGTATTATTTATCAAATGGTATGAAAATAAGTAGGGATTCATCATACTTAGGTGGAACATAAGTTACAAAGGCCAAAATAACTAGTTCTTATAGAACTTGAGAGAGAAGAAGAATAGATAAGTCCAAAGGTCACAAGGAAACTTTTCAAGATGAGAGAATTAGTTACTTGTGTATGATAAGAAGATTTTAAATGAACCATGCAAGGTTAGGAAACACAAGTGTCCATACAAGACCTAAAATTCATGAAAAGTGGCATGAAACTCCTTATGTTGGCTTAGAATTTTTCTTGATGATTCACCTCTATTTTCAAATACCAAAACTGATTATGGATATTTCTTATTATTTTAATAAATTTTAAGTCTTTCAGAAATGCTCTCCATGCATTGGTTGTAGTCCTAGTCATCTAGAATCTTCCCAAAATGAGTTATCACCTTTCACAGTCTAAAAAAATCTTCCTTCCCACACCTTTCACACTTGGCCTCAAATTTTAATTTAGTTTCCAATGAAAATACATAAAATGGAGAGTATTACACTTTTAAATACCCTCCATGAAATTAGAGGCATCAGGCACACCTTAAAATTACTCCCACTTGAAGTTTTCACACTTCTCACCAACATGTTCACTATGGAAGTTTTGAATGGCTAAGATGAGAGCTCTAGTGGAGGCACTTAAGAGTTTTTCAAGGAATAAAATGTCCATATGGATCTATAATAAGTCTCTATCTTACCTTCCATATGATTAGCATCTCTTATAACCTCCTAGAACCTATAAAACACATAAACTATTCAAAAGTACCCTATTTTTTACATTGTCTATACAATTCCATACATTTAAACTTGGTTTGGATTATCCTAAGAGAGTCCTCTAAAACTTCAAATCATCATCCTAGGAAAACTATGTCATTAAAGTAGATTTCCATCTCCATTTCCTCAAACTAGTCACTAACAAGGGTTTAGAAAGGTTTAGGCCTATTTTACCCTCTTAAGGTTTGTTCATAAATATTTCACATTAAATTTGAAAAATAATTCCATAATATTATTGTATAGGACCATTATAAATTTATCCAATCTTATTAGGTCCCCATGCAAATCACAAAGAGAGATATGAGCACTCAAAGCTACATACTCAAGCCCTTTCTTCCATTCACACAGGCCTAATATTGCCTTTGAGACAAAAGATGAATCCATTGTGATATATTATAAATAATAAGAGCCTATAAACATCAAACCTAATCCTATAAACATGATTAAATAGGGTATAAATCTCACTAGGGGTTGAAACTGAAGTTGGAGCCCCATTGGGCTTTAGGCCTCAAACAATCCTATATGCATACTTGACACTCCAGACCATTCTATTTGGTTTCATTATTTTTTTCTTAGTTTTACATGATTTTTTATATTTTTTATATCTTATTACACCTACTTAACTTTTCAAAAAACTCATTATCCACCCTTCTATGACCTTTTCCCCAAAACCTGCCAATTTCACCTCAAGGGAGTGCCCTCTGTCTAAGACAAAATAGAGGGAACTTCCCCTATTATTTCATAGAAAATATATATATTAATATATTATATATGTGAAAATACACTCCATAAATTTTTTTCTCCCTTTTTCATTCCATTTGTCCTTAAAAAAGCATAAAAACCTAAAAGAGACTTAGAAAAAGGGACTGTGTACAGGGTTTTTATCATATGAACTGTGTAGTATTTAGAGCTCCTTCCTTATTATATATCAACTGTCCAAAGCCTATATATGATAACATGGTAATTATGGATTTTATAAAATCTATATTAAACACTCTAACCCTTCATACTCCTCCATATCTCCTTATACTCCCGACTGTTCCAAATTGTATACATAATTTTTGACTGCATTGACCTGTTTTATGGTGTACCTATAACTGGCCTTATTTGGATTATAATTTGGAAACCTTTTAAGAATATATCTGAACCCATAGAATATAATTTTATAATTTTTTATACCTATTCATCCATATTTTTGTTGTGTCCATGTGAAGAGACTTAACTCCTTTGCTCTCTGCCCCTCATAGTCAAGTATAGTTGACTATGTGGGGCTTTATAAGAGTCTACTTACTCAATTAGGATTGAGATAATGTATATAAAATTTCATAAATCATCCATGTTAATTTATAATATGTTGGACCTATGTTTCATCTTGTACTATAAACTATCAACACTCATAGTCCTCAACCTTGCTCACTATTATCATAGTCAAACACAATCAACTATGTTGTGACTAGTATAATCATGTAGGTTTTGACTCTTTATTTAATAGGATAAAAACAACCATTTTATCTCCTTATATATTTTTAAACATATTAAATATAATAATTTTGATGTTCCCATGCCTAAGTCCTTGTCATAGATGATATAGAAACTCATAATCAATTGTAGGTGCATATGTGCATGATGGGACACTTGTAGGTGATCACTAGACCTTCAAACATCACTAATCAACTTATCCTAATGGAATCCATGAAATTTTGGTATACCTTTCATCAAAAAAATTGATATCTCAATTCTCAAACTCCTCCTCATGAATGATATGAAAATGGGTCTTGGTTGTAGGTGGACAATTTTGGAATTAGGCATGCCTTTAGGTATAGACCAGGAACCCAAATCATCTATATCAGCCTTTGTAAATGATTATTATAGTTCATGATTTCTATTTTCATAATTTTTAACCATTCCCACTTGCTTTCATGGTCTATAACTATCAACCTAGAGTGCAAGGTCACTTTTGGATCAAAGTCCTGTAGACATCAATTCATGAGTTTAATATCTTTGTAGGCAACTTTAGGCCTCTCAACAACTATCTTCCCCTAGTCATTCTCACATAAAACTTTGTAAATTAATAGACCTAAGATATGGATATAGAATTATTATATCTATACGCATCAAATATATTTTTAACCTTGTTGCTAGATGTCTACAAAAGGTCTTGGATCTCAGTTTTACACTTTAAGGGACAAGGGGCCTAAACACTATCATTTGAACTTTTGAATATTCTCCACAATTGAACTGACAACCTAGAAACTCTCATGGGTTTTTCATAATACCTTAAACATGTTAAGACTTTAAGAATGGTTAAATATCATGATTCAACCTCTCCATACAAGTACTTCATGTTTTGCTGATAACACCTATAGGCATATGTTTCCATGTACAAGCAGTGGGTATAAACTTGGGCAATATGAATTGTGTTTGGATATCAAATGAGTTTTATGCCTATATTAACACCTCCAAAATCATATTAAAACTATCATGGATATGAAACAAGTATGAATACCTCCCTCTCAACATGATTTTATCCATGAGAGCACCTGCAGGTGCATTTTAATGGCAAAAGATTATGTGCATAAGCAATGGATAGTGATATAGGAAGTATATAAGAGATATATGATTGAGATTAATTATACATATTAAACAAGATACAAAATACACTCTCTCCACTTAAAAATATTTTAAATACCTATCATAGCTCCTCTTCTATCATGGCATCCTTCTAAGAACTTGTATATTTAAAGAGCTACCTGCATATGCATAGGGTATTGACTTCACCCATGGAAAATTTATTGGAGAATGAGATTTTAATTTTAATGTATTAAGATGAAATTAAAAAAATTATAATTAAACTATCACAACCCTCTATAATCATGATCAAAACTTGAAGATCTTGAAAATGGTGAAAAACTATCTATAACATAGAAAGGTATATATTCTTGCAACATGAGATGATTTGCACATCCAAACACCCTAAAACACTAAAAAAACATGGGAGTCATTTTATGAGGGAGTAAAAATCATCTACAACCAATATTAACAAGTGATTGTATGAACTTTTCCAAACCAAGGCAAAACCTATAACGTGCACAAATTGGCAAGCATAAAAACATAGTCAACTTCATGGGGATGGTTAATAAAGCACATGAAACCATTATTTGAAATATTTTAATTAAAATTAATCTCTCTGAGTGTAATTTCACCTCCCAAAATAATTTGGATTGAAACTTCTCCGATCTTCTGTACCAAGCATGAACATGTTGATCACTTGTATATGTCTAGAAGGGTAAGGAAGGAGTAGAATAGTTTTGGGACATTTTATAAATTAAAAAATATTCCAATCACTAATATAAGTGTAATGAATATGAAGAGTAATTCCATGAACTTTTCCCACTTCCACCTTTCCCCATAGGCCATACAAGTGCCAAACTCTTCTCTTTTCCCATGACAATTGCTCTTTATTCTGAAGCACCTATCACTTTTAGTTATGAACAATTGATTAAGGCATAATAGGACACATGTCAGGTGACATAACCCTTATTACACTTTCACACTTTCCTATGAGTCTGTATAACTCATTTAATGTCCTATTTTGACCTCAAAATGATATGAGGACTCAAATGACTAATGACCAAGGCTAATATTACATTAAATCAGACTAAAATACCTATAATACACCTTAGTACATATATATCAGACCCTTAAAACACCTAAAAATAAATTTTATACCTATAGGGGTCCCAATTTGACTTGTAGGGTCAAATTTGGTCAATGGAACCTTTTTAAGAATGTTAATCTAAGAAAGATTTCAAAAATTAGATATGGCAGCAAATCTGATATTTTGGAAGTAAAATATGAGTATAAATATAAAAATGATACAAACCCTAGTGTGTCTAGGGTTAGGGTTTACTAAATCTAGGGTTTCTTTGAAAAATAAATAAATTATATTTAATTAAATTAAAACCTAATATGAAATTGATTTAATTAGCTAGGATATGCCAAAAAAATTAGAAAAGCAAAATTATGCATCCCTATTTTAGTGCAATTTTTTTTTGAGAATGAAGACTAGGGTTTGAATCAATATTTGAAGTAAGTTAGGTTCACCAAATGTTTTAACCTTTTGTTGTTCTGAGTTATGATTTAGTATCCATTTTTGTATTATTTTAAGTTTGACCATTTTTTATTTTTTACACGTGTCATTGTAAATTGATTTTCCTCAATGTCAAGGGTGGAGAATTATTCAAAGAATTAAAAATTCCTTGGATGATTTTAGAGGAGATAATGTTCTATAGGTAGAATCCTCTAGAGTCTTTCTAGATGTTTAATCATGAATAGTGGGTAATTATCCATATGATTAAGGGGTTATAAAGAGTCTAAGGGTGTACGAGAGGATATTCATAGCCTAAGATAGGTGGTAGGGAATTTTAAATTCCCAAATGTTAGATAAGATAAAATCTGGATATAAGTAGGATTAATTAGAAGAATTAATTAGTCATGGGATGTTTTAAAGTTTAGTTTAGGATGGGGGGTATATTATAAATATTATACTAGGACTAGGATAATATGATATTATGACAAATTAGATGAAATTAATATTGTTAGTGATGAAGTGAGAAAATTTAAGTTCATACACTAGGATTAATGAACTTGATAATTAGATCTATAGAAACTATCCCTTACAAGTTCTACAAATTAGTAATGTAACTATTTTCACACACCCAATCAATGGGAATGTCTTATTTGGTGCTTGCAACAACTCTTATCTTTTCCTCTCTAAAATTTATTCATGTTCCATGCATAGTCTCAACTAGAAATTCTAGGTTCATATATACATTTTTATAATTTCAAAATACTCAATAGTATTTACCATCAAAGTCACCATTTTTTTTGTTTACCCAACACACCCTAATTATTCTAAGAATTATGGATCCTCTCTTTTTTGCCTTTTATTTTGCTCTTGCTTGCACTCATGGTTTATTGGTCTTAAGCCTCAAAAGTTACCTTGGTTTTTAGTATCAATTTTCATGCTAAACTAGGGAATAAAGCCATAAAATTTAGAAAAACTACATTTGTGTAAGTCAACTTTGTATTTTACACTTTACGTAGAAGTGGAGTTATGACCCCCAAAATTGCATTTGAAGCCTAGATCTATTAGCTCTCTCAGCTCTCTTAGCCTGCTCTAGTGGGTCATCTTGATATCCATGCCCTTAGGGATCCACAAACATATGAAATTATGATTACCAAGTATGAAAAATAAATTTTCATATATAATACTTGGCCCTAAAATGGAATCTAGTTGCACTTACACTTGCTTGCCATTCTTGCCTATTAGTTCCATTAACTCCCTATAACTTCTTCAACAATAAATTTGATTTATGTTCTTGTAGGACATACAATACCTATTCCATCCTATCCATATTACTTGTGTGGATAAATTTCATGTTTTTATCTTTGAGAGAAAACTCATTTTTGGGACACTTATCCCACTTGTTGAGTCTCTAGTAAAGGTTTTCTCTTACTTGCTCAGGTCTCTCAATTTTCCCTATGGGGGTCATTTTGGTTATATATCCACTTTTATATTTAAAACCTATTCCATCCTCTTCACATATCCCATTTGATCAAGTCTTTGTGTTTTTCACTTCCTTTTGAATATACTTCTGGGCTTCAATCATGTACTTTCAAGATATTGCTCATCTTGGTGAAAACTTGTCTTTTTCTCTGGATTGGTTTAATTTTTCCATTTGGCATTGGTAAGTTCTAATTAGGGTTTCCATAACCATTTTAATCTTGTTTAGATTAAAATTTGGCTCATAAAACTAACCAGGTTTCTAAATCCCAATTAGGTCTTGGGTAGTCTAATGTAAAATTCCTTTGTAAATTGAAACTTTTCTACCAATTTGGTCTTTTGTTTTTGTTGACTAGGTCTAGTTCTATGTTGGTTTTTTCATTAAGGTTTTGGAATTAAGTTCCTTGAAGGGGGACTGCATTTATATTTAGGGGTTAAGTTTCAACTAGGTTAGGATTGTCCCCTGAGCCCTTTTATTTGATGATCAGGGGTGGAAACCTCAACTAGGTCAGGGATAACCCCATCTCTATTCAAATGTTATGTGGGATTTTAATCCTCAGAACCCTGATGAGAATTGTATCGGGGAATCACCCTTTGAAACCCCATAATCTTGCCTTTGATTTTTAGTCCCTTTGAACCCTAATTAAAATGTATGGCTATGAAGTGAAAAACCCATAAACTATTTCTGGGGTCCCAATCTTGATCAAGTTTTGGGGCCCCCAACTTATTTTCCCACCAATTTAAATTTTGAACACCTAGTGTTATTCAATAAACAAAGTAAGATTAGGTATTCGAGCATGCATAAAGTTACCCTCAATTATATTCAGTCTTTCAAATCCTTATTATAACTAGGGGGTGCTAAAAATTCAAAATATGAATGTAATAACATTAAATAATAACCATGATCTCCTAAAAATCTCAGATAAGTCTAGGAATGGCCCTTTTTGGCAATTTTTAGTCTTTCCATAATAACTTTGGCATCGCTTATCAAAAAATACAACCATTTGTTTTGTTACTAAGGTGAATCCATCCTAGATGTGATGGTACCCTTATTTTTTCTTGATCGTTTGGTTGAAAATATCTTTATGTTTTTGTGACCAATTTACTATTCATTTCTTTTTAATTGCAAGTGTTAACTCAATTTTGGTCTATTTTGAAAGAAATGAATAGTGAAAGTGGTGAATTTGGAGGGAGAGGATGGCCAAGGGGGTAGATGGAGAATTAATGGGAGTTATTTAGGCATTTTGGAGGGAAAATTCTACCTTGGAAGCTACTTTGGATATATATTGTTTGAGATCCATTATCAAAGGGTTGTCTATTTTCTCCTACAAAGAGATTTTGGTCAACCAAACCTTTTAATTTTATGCAATTTTTATGAGTTATGATTGTTAATCTCCCCTCATCTCCTCTCCTACCATTACGCTGATTAATTTTTGAGAGAAAAATTGTAATGTAATCCAATGTGATGGTAAAAATGATTGATTAATTAAAGACTTGGGATTATATTTTGCATTCTAAGCATGTAAATGGTGTGTTTGGTTATCTTTTCATTTGTCTACTCTTCCTATAAGCTTGAAATGGATCTATATTTTATTTTACAAGTGTTGATTATATTAGAGACTAGTTTTAGAGATCATTCAATTATGAAATCAAATTTGTCAATGTTATTCTACGATTTTATTTTCTTTCCCTCTCCCTTCTCTTTTGATTTTATTTTAATCAGTTGGTAGTTTAGGGTTTGAATGAAACTGGAAATATGAATGAATATCTTTATTATTTATATTTCTTCATTGTTGTAAATTCATTATTGGAAATTTAATCAATAGAATGAATAAATGATAGAATTTATTACATAAACACATAACAAAACCCTAAATATTGATTTTTGATTGGGAAAGTTTTAAATATAAGTTTTGGTTGTTTTGTTCCATGTAATGTAATGAGATAATGAATGAATGAATGTTAACCCCATCATTTCCATCATGACATAAAACCCATTTGAGATAAAACAACAAATAAATCATTGTTCAAGTACCGAAAACCTATTGAAATACATGTTTGAAATTCAAGATAGCTTAAATAAGCAAAGGCACTTGAACATAATGACCATAACGAGCCATTGAGTGAAGATCAATGCACCTAAATCAGGGAGATATAAACCATGGAAAGATTCCTCTTTATCTCCTTTCAAGAAAGGCAAGTTGTGAGATAAGCCTAAAATGTTGGTGCATACTAAAATGCATCTCAACATTATCACCTTCTCCAAATATAATATAAATGCTTGTATGCTAATGTATAAAACCAAGGTAATGTATCAATTAAAATTTTAAAGACAACTTAAATATAAAACAACTTAAGTATAACATTTGCATTTTTATAAATTTGTTTATTATATACATTCATATCCAAACATAAACCATCTCTATCTAATGTGAATTTATAAGAAGATTTGATGCATCACTGAAAAGGTTCTTAATATTAAAGGACACAACAAATTTAAAATGATGACTATTATAAACTGAAAAAACATTTTAATAACTTATATATTATATATAACCAACAAGTACATAAACATTTTATAATAATACAATTCAATGAATAATAAATATCTAAAGTGTTATTATTTTACAATCTAATAATAATTTTTTTATCTAATAATAAATAAGTTTTAAACTAATATGTAATAAATACTTAAATACTATTGTTTTACATAGCTAAAAAATATGTTTTTTAAGTTATTAAGTCTTTTAACTTTTATTAACTTTTATAATCCTTATTCACATGATAAAATGGTTTAATCTTCTAATAAATACCGTAAATATAAATTAACAAAGATAATATGTTCATATGATAATTATAATTAAAATCAAAGTCTTTTAACTTTTATTAAATTTTATAATCTTTATTAACAAATAAAAAATATTTTATATAATAATTTGTTGTTAATTATCTTCCAAGATAATATGAACACATTATCATTTTTAATTAAATAGTATAATAAAACATATCCAAAACAATCATATAAAATCTATTCTCATTTTTCTTGAGGATTCCCAAAGACGTAATATTTAAGTTTTTTTTGTTGTAATTTTTTTCTCTAAACAATGGTGGTTGACGGGTTACACAATATTTCCGTTCTCATTTCCATTTAAATGCATTAATAAGTGTAATGTTACGAGCGAGTATCATATCATATTAAAATCAATGATAATATTATTAAGATTTAAATTCCTTCAAAGGTATTTTGTAGTTCTGAGCTAGTGTCATATTAAAGTTAAAGTTAGTGAGAATATTATTTAGTATGGCTTAGCATAAATTTACATTTTAAAGTTTATTTATGGATTGAGGAAGTATTGATTATATTTAATAATTTATAATTTTTTTTTAAATATTATTAAACATAAAACTTTGATTGAGATTCAATTTTAATTATTTGCAATAATTTATAAATATTATTAATATAAGATAATTATAATTAATATTTTTTAAATAAATGATAGAACAATCTAATTTGATTAAAAAAATTATTACAAAATTTTACTCATATTTTAAATCTTAAAAAGTCAATTTTATAAACAATTAATAATAATTATAAAGTAAAGAGACTCTTAAAAAAATTAAAAAAAATTATAGACATTTTTTAGGAAAGAAATCATGAACATAATTCACCTCTAATTACTATTTTTTAGTGAAAGGTTTTTTAGAACATATAATATTTTATAAGTTATCATTATCTCTTAATTATTATCAATATAAGATTAACTTATTTACAATATAATTAGATATTTATATTGAATAAAATTTTATATAGACATTTAAATTCCATAAAAAAGTAAAATAAAATATCACAAAAATAATAATTTAATTTAATTTAATTATTGTTTTAAACTTTTAAACATATTTGAATAATAATTATTGTTCTCTTAAATTTTTTATATTATTTTTTTAAAAATATAATAATTTTTTTTAATATTGTTTTCATATTTTAAGGGAAAATAAATTATACATTTTTTAGTTTTTTACCTTTTAAGTATATAAATATAAATCTCAAAAAAAATAATTTACACAATTTTAAATTAAACTTACAAATATATTTTTATTTTAAAAATATATTTAAATATAAGATTAAAAACTATACTTCTACTAACTTTTTTTAATTTATAATATAATATGTTTTAATAAATAATTATCTCATAGTAAAATAATCAAAAATAAAATGTATAATATAAATGTTCACCTATGACAAATCCCAATGATTCCTTTAATTTTTACAAATATTACTTCTTTAATATAAATGTAGAATCAATTTGAGGAATAAAAAAGAGTTCATATGAACACAAATCCATATTCCATCTTGTTTTCTATACTAAAATATAGTAAAAAAATATTACATATACATATACACACATACACACACACACACAATTTACTTGATATTTATATTGAATTGAATGTATATCTTATTTTACTTGTGCATTGAATGCATTTTTCAATCATATATATACATATATATATATATATATATATATATATATATATATATATATATATATATATATATATATCATGCATTTTCATTCACTACCATTTCCAATAAATATATTATACTAATTTAGTATTTTCTATCACCATATTTATTAAAAAAACTCTCCACCTTATTATTTATAAAAAATCACATCACCTCTTTATTTATTTTAGTAATAAAAGTATTTTCCATCATCACATTTATAATAAAAAACTATCACTTAATTATCTATAAAGAAATTCATTAGCTAATTATCTATTGTACTAATCTAGTATTTTTCATCGCCACATTTATAAAAAAATCCATCACTTCATTGAACATTTATATTGATTACATTTTTTAAATTATTATTGGCAAAAAAAGGTTTTTTTAAATCAGGACCTAACCTTGTATATGAAACCAAAAAAGAAGAGGGATTACAATCCTATTTATATAAATAAGTTAAAACATGAAGGCCCACATGCTACACAAAACTAAATAGCTCAAAAATAACCAGAAAATAGTAGAAAGATAGTTATTCTTTTTGACCTCTGAATACCTTGTCCTAGTTTTTAGTCATGCTCTTCAAGTCTTTGTTTATGTTTAGGAAATGCTGAGGGACTTGCCCAACTTCCTTTTTACATCTATTGCATTTAAAATTATTTATGAGAGATGCCTTAGCCTTATCCATCATGTCTCCTAATAAGTCTTTAAGAGAGTCATTGTAAAAAATGTTGTTTTTTGTTAGAATTAACATACATGATCTAATGAATCTAATAGAAACTATGAATAAGAGATAAAATAGTAATAGTAATAAATAATAACTATATATCTGAGACAATAATTGAAATTAATAAGTAACTCAAATATGATGAATTACTCTAATAATTCAATATTGATCTGATGATGAATAAACAAATAGCCATTGCTTATATAGAGCAAGGCATGCAAGATAAAGATTAGGTAGCTCACACAACATGTGTAGTTCAACTAATAACTGACTACATGAATAGTGGAGTACAACTCCACAATAACAAGATAGGTGTCAAACTTGTGTAAATGATCAACACAAGTTGACAACTAGCTAAACAATCTTATCATATCTTACTCTAAATAGAGGAGTACAACTCCACAGTAACAAGATAGGTGTCCAAGTTGACTACTAGCTAAGCAAGCTTATCTTATTTGGTGAAAATTATTAATCAATGTAATAAAATAATTACAATAAGTAATTAGTACACTAATCTAAATAATAAATACAAGTAAATACAATAAAGCAAATAAATACACCAACTCCCCCATAAGTGAATCTTAGGCAGGTCTATGTAGATAAGAGTCTCGATAATTTGTAGCCATATTAGGTACTCTATACAAATAGATGAGGAAAGGAGAAAACATGAAGGAATTTTTTTTCTCAAAATGTAGGTTGAGGAGACCCCCCTAAAGAATTGATGTCCCACACCCCCAAAAGAGATGTAAGTGAAGATACTTACTTTTAGTGAAAGGTTTGGTTTAAATATCTATAATCTAATCCGCTAGAGGAAAATATTGAAAATTAATGATCTCCACCTAAATCAACTCCTTGATAAAGTGCATATGGATCTCTATGTGTTTGGTTCTATGATGATGAACTGGATTATTCAAGATCTAGATAGTGCTCTAGTTGTTGTAGTAGATGACTGATAACTTTTGAAATGGAACTCCAAGCTTAGTGAGAATATTTTAAAGCCAAATAGCCTTAGTAGTGGCATTAACAACACCATGATACTCATCCTCTATAGATGAAAGAGAAATAACATCTTGCTTCTTTTTCTACCAACAAATGAGGCTAGATCCGAAGTGAAAGCTATAACCAAAAGTAGACTTATGATCATCATAATTACTATCCCAATCAGAATCTATATATCCTACCAATTCTATACTTATATCTATTATATAGTGAATCCCATATTTGATAGTGCCTTAAATGTAGCTCAAAATGTGCTTGATGGCTCTCCAATGAAGCTCATGTGGTGTTTGGATAAAGTGTGAAACCATGCCAACTGCATATGAAATGTTAGGACATATATGAGTTAGATGAGGCTACTTACAAGATGGTGATATAATATGGCATCAATTAAGGGGGTGGAATAATGGACCTCAAATTCAGCTCTAGATAAGAAGGGAGTTAGTGAAGGTCTACAATCAACCATGCGAAATCGAGATAATAAGTTCATGGCATACTTGGGCTTTGAAAGAGTAATCTTAGAAGAAGACTATGATATCTGAATGTTAATAAAATAACGCAATAGGCCCATGTCTATCATATAAGACCTATCATGACGTGTAGTTTTAACACTACTGATGATGGATGTTGTGCTCCCTATAATAATGAGATCATCAACATAGAGAACCAAGTACAATAGTGAATCCTTCTACCATAAAATATAGACATTCAAATCTAAGTGACATATCGAGAACCTAATTTAGAGAAGAAATGTGTCCATCTTGGAATACCAAGCCATAGGAGCTTGTTTCAGACTATAGAGAGACTTTTACAAGTAACAAACCAATGAAGAATCCTAAATAAACCCCTGTGGCTACTCCATATATATCTCCTCATGAAGAACCCCATGAAGAAATGTACTCTTCACATCCATCTGATATACATTCCAACCATGATCTACACCAATAGCTAGTATCAACTAAATGGAATTCATCTTAGCAATAGGCAAAAAAGGTTTTTGTATAGTTAGTGCCTTCCACTTGGGAAAAACCTTTGACCACTAAGTGTGCTTTATACCTATCAATATTTCCATTCATTGAAAACTTAGTCTGATATATCCACCTACATCATACTAATTTTCTTCCCTTAGGAAGAGGAATAAGATTCCAAGTGTTGTTACTAATCAATGAGTCATAATCTTCTTTCATCACTGAATCCCACCAACTATCCCTATGGCTTCCTAAAAAAACTATGGATCAGAAGCTATGGAAATGTGGAATATCATGTTGTGACCATGTTCTCCTTATATTTAATGGATCCCCAATAAGAGGGTATGTATCCTCCAAAGTCTGTCTAGCCCACAAATACATCAATAGGAAAGGAACTAGAGGAGGAGTAGGAGGAACTAGAATCTGACCTACTAAATCTAGTTGTGGAGGTATTACCTCATCATCCTTGCAAGTAGATGAAGTAGGAGTATCATCATCATTGCTATCTAATTCTTCTAAGGAAGAAGAATGAGAATTGTTAAAAGACAAGTTTGAAGGACTTTCTTCAAAGTAAACACTTCTTGATATAATAAGATAATGTGAATCTAGATCAATGAGCTAATATCCCTTAACACCATCACGATATCCCACAAATATGTAAGTCTAGCTTTGTTGTTCTAAATCATGGTTCTTTTTTGAAGGTATATGAGCCCATGGTAGACTACTGAAGACTCTAAAATGATGCACTTCTAGCTTTTTATTGCACAAAGCTTTAAGAGGTGTTATCCCCTTTAAAGCTTTGTGAGGAACTCTATTATATATATATATATATATATATATATATATATATATATATATATATATATATATATATATATATCACAATTAATCACTTCCACCTAGTACTTAGGTACTAATGATTTTGCATGAAACATACAACTTGCCATCTCTTTTGAGAATTTATTTTTCCTCTTTGCTACACCATTTTACTATGGTGTGTATGCAATTGAATGCTAAATATGAATTCCTTTGAGAACATATAATTTTTCAAAGTTATTCACATATTCCCTCACATTATAGGTGTGAAGGATCTTGATATACTTCCTAGATTGTTTCTCTTCTAGAGATTTGAACTATAGAAATCTATCAAATACTTCACTCTTGAGTTTCATAAAATAAACCCACGTATATATGGAATAGTTATAAATAAATGTGATCACATAATGGGTTTTAATAAAAGATAAATTAGGTAATGGACCTGCTGAATCACTATGAATAGGTTTGAAGACTTGTGTATCCCTCCAAGCCTTCCCTTTATTAAACTTATCCTTTAGATGTTTTCCTAAGGCACAACCATGACATACACCCCTTGAAAAATTAATTTATGGAAGTCATATAATAATATCTTGTTGACTAAGCTGCTATAAATAGTGGTAGTTTAAATGACCAAACCATCCATGTCATAGCTTGATCACTAAATTAGTGTGTGAGAGAAAAGTTGTAGAAGAAGACTGAGGCGAAAAATGGGAGAATGAATAAAGTTGAGTATGATTGTTAACCTTTCCCACTACAACTAAGGCATTATCCTCCAGTTTTTTTATTAATACAGAATTGGGTGTGAACTCAACTTTCATACTAGTATCAAAGTGAGTGATTTGGTAAATAGAGATAAAGTTAGTTGATAACTTTATCACATAGAGGACATCCTCAAATACACCACTATCAACATCAAATTTGCCTTTTCCTATGACATATACCTTATAATCATCACCTATTATTTTATTATTTTTTGTAATCTAGTGTTTATATCCTAAATAATAAGAGTCTGGAATGATAGGAAAAATATAGCTTCATAGATAAAAATATAAATTTTAACAGGTAATTATGTAAGATAAATAGAAATAAACTTATCTAGTTTTGGATTGAAATGAAAGACTCTGAGGCTAGAATTTGAAGATCAGGGCTGAGACACTATCAAGAATATGAATCTAGGTTCCAATTTTTGACTAGATAGGAGTACCAAAAACATGACACCCTAGTGTCTAGTGATATAGTCCTTCCCAACACTATTGTCCTAAGGATCTAAGCTTTGTAGGTTTTATTTGCTTGGTTAATGTGAGCTTGCGTACCAAATTTTAAGGGTTAGAAGTTATTGGAGCTCCTTGTCAGTCTGTTTCAATCTTCAATACATGTACTCATCTACACACATGAAAATAATGAATACATGAAAATCAAAAGGGGGAAAACCAATTTAGGGGGAAAATGATCACAAAATCAAGAACCCCTATTATTTTGATTATTTCCTACATTAACCCTCAAGATAGGGTCTTAGATCCAATGTAGTTCTCCCTTAGAGAACATGCATAATCAATGTGCACAATAGATGCAAGAATGAATTTGTATAACCACATGTGGCATGTCCCATGTGTAAAATTGAAGATCAAAATAATGTGCTCTACACTATGCCTATAATTTGCTATCTGGTCATGTAACTATGTCATGTAGTATGAAGCTATATGTATGAGACATGTAGTAATGTACATTCCCCAATATATGGTATTTTAGTTTGAGTTTATATCAAAGTCATTATGACTCCATATAATCTGAACCACTATATCTAAATAGTTTGTGTATCTATAAATTAATGGTGTATCCCTCTGGATGTCCAAGTAATGGTAAGTGACTCACATAAACTAAATCAATGTATAATCTTGACCAATTTGAGCTGAGTAATGCTGATAATATAGAATCTAGAGGTGTAAAAACCATGTTGAGTGATCCATTGTAGTCTTAATCACTCTATAATCTTGACCAATCTATACCAAGTTTGATAATTTGCCTGCTAGAAGTGTGAGAATCAAAGTCTATTTACCTATAGGATTGGATAGGGATATTATGTAATTTATAGAGATAGTAGGAATGATGCCCCCCTTTTAGGGAGAGGGATGAGATCTATGATAAAGGAGGTTGAGCCAAAAGTGATGACTAGTGGCCTATGAATAGTAACAAGGTTGGTATAGTTTGAATTGGTTGAGAAGCTATTTATTTGATTGGTGAGATTTGAACTATTAGGATTGGAATGTGTCTTTTATTAGTTAGGATCAAAGATTGTATTTATTTATAGTAGAGATGTAGAAATGTGTGTGTTGTGGTAGGCAAATGAGGTAGTAATAGATTGAATGGATTGAAAGTTGATTGATTGATTAAGCTGGGTTGTTTAAATGTTTTGAATGAATGATTTTGATTAGTAGCTACCAATTTATATGTCAGGGTACAAAAGAGGTATAGGGATGTGTGTATTCTATAGTAGGAAAATGATGTAGTGAGAGAGCAAGGGTTATGTGATGTTGATGGTATCATTATCACAATTCTATTGAATTAAATGGTTTATAAAATAGAGACATGGGGATCTAGTTATGGGAAAACTAGTGTTTTGATTTTTGAGTAGAAAAGTTGGTTGATATAGGAATTTTAACTTGACTTTGGGTTAATTTGTGGAGTGACTAGTTTGAGATATTAGAGTTTTGGAGTGAAAAATGCCTAGGAGATGAGCACTTTTTGTGACTTGTTTTGAGTAGTTGGTAGCCCAGATTCAGGCCAGTGGATAGATTAGCCTGGTGAGTAAGCTTAACACTTGATTCTTACCTATTTATAATCCTATTTTGGATATTTTTGATCTATTTTAAGTAGTCTAAGAAAGTTTTTACTAGTTCTAGTGCTCCTATCCTAGAGTCAGTACTACTGTCCAAGATGCAATGCTATTATCCAATTTCCATAATTATTGTCTAGTGATAGTGTCCTTTTGTAGTGCTATTGTCCAATGTGAATGGTTTTTTCAATTTCTAAGTTATTCCTACTTTTATACTTCTTAGCTATTTTTTATAGCATGGTTGTTTGACATATAGTCTATTTCTTGGTGTTTTTAGGGTTAGGTGTAGATGAGAGAGTTTTGTAAAGGATAGGTGATGGAGACATTGAGGATGTTGCCCTTGTTAGCTGATGAGAGAGCCATGATAGATATAGTAGGATTGGGTCATTTATGTGACCTAGGTATGGTGCAGTGGGATAGGTATTTGATCACTACCTTATGTGAGAGGTAGAATGCAAACACTTGTACATTCTAGCTTCCTACAGGGGAGATCACTATGACCTTAGAGGATGTGTATTAGATTCTTCATTTTTCAATTAGCGGGTGATGGGTGATATTATAGGATGATATCAGTGACAATGCCATTGATCATGCATCCTTGTATTTTGTTGGTGTTGTTAGAATAATTAATTAATCCTAGCTATATTGTAATAAATGCCTCAAGAAGTTATTAACCTTTGATTAACATAGGTTAGTTATTTGGGGTATTTTCTAGGTGTGATTAGTTGTAATATATTATAGATTAGGATATATAATCTCTTTTAGTATTGAATAAATAAGCACCTCTTGTAGTGCTTTTATTAATTCAAATAATTTAGTTAATGCAATTTATTCTAAATTTCATTTGGTACAAAAGTAAGAAATTCTTGAGGAGTTTTTTATGAAGCATTGGAGAAACAATGGAGATTGAGAACAAGATTTGTACGATTATTGGATGCATCATGCTGCTCCAATTTTAGCCATCCCAAGCTAAAATGTTGCTAGGATTCTGACCAATTTTGTGGAAGGAGAATAGTTATCAAAACATGTAATTTTTTTTATTTTGATAAATTTTAGCCTTATTTATATTAAATTTTGGGCTAAATTTTAGATTTGAGAGATTTTTATTTTCTTTTATTACTTTTGGTCAAGATCCAATTCTAAATTGGAGGAATAGATCTGGAGGAATAGATCTAAGTTTTTTAGATGATTATATATGTCATTGTGATGAAAATTTATATTATTTGTTAAAACTGAAGAAATATAGAATCTATGGAAATGATATTGTAATTTTTCTAAATTATACTCATAAAAATACTAATTTAAAAAAAATCATAACTTTTGGATCTTCTGGTTATTTTTTACATTTTTTTAAGTTTTTATTTTGTAGAACAAGTGAGGAACAATAGGAAAAATGGTAGTTTTTTTAAATTTTTTGTAGAATAATGGATCAAATATTATATCAATAGATTCTCCTTATTGATAGAGTTTTGAAAAGTGTTCATTTTTTGAAAATGGATCACCAAGGCACCCATGGTGAAAGTTTGAAGGTAGAGTGCAATTCAGAAGTTTTCATTTGGTGCAAGGTCAAATTTTTGGGTGGAGAACCACCTAGATCCACCACTTCTAGCATCAAAACCACCATTACACTACCAACATCTTTTATCCTCTGTTCACACCATATGACCACATGTTGGGCATTTTTTTTAGCCCTGATGGCTTGTCCTTCACCACTATGAGCCATATTTGAAGATCTTTTCTTTCAAGGTTCATTACTTTTGATCTGTGAAGTTTGGGAAGGTGATTATTTTTTCACCTTGGATATTTTTTCAAGATATATGTAGTGGTAAAGCTATTTTTTACATTCTGATCATCCATATTTCCATAATTTTTAGTTTCTTTCCAGTTTAGCTAACTAGTTCATGTATTTTAGACTTTTAAGAGGCCATAACTTTTGATTGGTAACTCCAATTTGCATGTTTTTTTAAAGTACATATATTTACATTATATCTATATTAGATTCATTAAATTATAAAAATTTAAAATGAAAAATTATAGCTTCATTTACTCCTCAAATGCATTTTTGGTTGAAATTGATGTTTAGTTTTGCATTGCTTATTTGGATACATTTTTGACAAAGTTCGACATCCATTGTGTGATAGTATGCAATTTATGATATTTTTGTATGTGTTTTTGCATTTTACTTACATTTTTCAAATGCACATTTCATTTTTACACTTAAACACACTTGTATTTCATTATCATTCCAAACATGCAAAATGTCTGGTTTGAGACCATGTTTTTTGTGCTCCCTAACACACAATTGCTTCATGGTGATAATTATGCAACATAGAAAATAAAAGTACAAATACATATAGAGTTTTAAGATATTTTGTCAATAGTTAAAGGCACATAGGTTAGATATGTAATAGATGTTTATCAGCAACAAAAATATGCAAAGCTAATAAGAAGGCTAAGTTGATAATAATGTTTGGTGTTTTGGATGAGGTACAAACTCATATTCATAATGCTAAAACTATAAAAGATACATGGAATAAACTTAATTTTTTTATGAGGCTAAGAATAAAAACCAAAACTTGCATCTTCAAATCCAATTTCACACTCTTAAGCTCAAATAAAATGAAAAAGTAGAAGCATTCCTTAGAAGAGTTGAAAATTTTTGGGCTTCACTTCAATCTTTGGGTGAACCAGTGACAAATGACTCTTTGGTCTTTATAGTCCTTAGAGTACTGGCCCCTCATAAATAGGATCTTTGTGACCACATTGAATGTCATAGGATAAGAACCAACCTTTTAGGCATTGGTCAATTTGTTATAATAAGAGGAAGCTATTCATAATTTAAAGGAATCAGATGACAAACATGCACTTACATCAAATTAGAAGGGGAAGAAACCCATGAAGAGTCAAAAGAAATCTCCAAAGTAGAAGAATCAACATAATCAACAAGAGAACAATTCACATTCTCTTAAAGCATATCAAATTTATGGAAAATAAGGACATGACTTGAAACATTGTTGGTACAACACATTTCAATAGGGTTGATCAAGCAAGAAGTCATCTTTCAACAAATCACCACAAACTAAGAAAAACAACCACAATAACAAAATAGGTGGAAAAAAATTTTCCAAGCCTAAACAACATGGTAATGTCACTGAAGACAATGATTCTTATAATGAGGACTATGGTTTAGCTACTCAATCACATGAGTCTACCCATCATCCAAGTGTAGTTTGGTATGTTGATTCAGGAGCAACTAGACACATGATAGGAAGAAAAGATTGGTTTTCTACTTTGAAAAATTTAGATTCAAAGGGAAATATATCACTTAGAGATGATACTTCATACACAATACATGGTAGTGGTGACATCAAAATTTAAATTGGAAACATAAATTACAAAATTTCAAATGTTTTATGTGTTTCAGGTCTTACAAAAAATCTATTATTTGTTAATCAGCTAATTGACCACAACCTCATGGTTAAATTTGATCATAAAAATGGTCAAATTTTTTTCCATATCAAAGACAAGTCTATGAATTTCAAAGTGATTTCCAAATATTCCAACATTAGAAAAATGTTTTAGATTGATTTTATTCAAAATGATCATCAAGCACTTGTGGTTAAAGATATAGCACTAGGAAATTTATGGCATAGAAGATATGGTCACTTGAGTTATGGATATTTGGTTCAATTGAGAAAACAAGATATGGTTCATGGTATTACCAAACTCAAGCACTCTTATGATATATGTACTAGTTTCTTAGTATGAAAACAAAGAAGATATCCCTTTGGAAAGACTAAGTATCGATCACTTGGTAAGTTGGAATTGGTGCACACCAATCTTTGCGGACATTTTGCTCCTAGTCTCAAAGGGTAAAAATACTTTTAGCTTTTTGTTAATGATTGCTCACAAAAAATGTGGGTATATTTATTGAAGACTAAGGATCAAGATTTTCAAGTCTTCAAATAATTCAAGGCCACAGTTGAAAATAAAACTAGTAGTAAAATCAAGACCCTCTACTCAGATCATGGGGGGAAATACACTAGTAAAGAATTATCATCCTATCTCAGTGTGAATGGAATCAATCATAAATTGATAGCTCCATATTCACCTCAACATAATGGAGTTATAGAATGGAATAATAGAGTCATTGTGGAAATTTTTCATAGCATGGTCTAGGATGCAAAATTTCCTTTACATATTGGGTAGAAGCTTGTCACACTATAGTCTACTTGTTGAGCAGGTCACCCACCAAAGCTCTTGATGGAATCACACCACATGAAGCTTGGATAGGCAATAAATGAAAGGTAACTCACCTTCAATTTTTTGTTTTCAAGGAATATATGCATGTTCCTAAGAAGAAAATAAATAAGTTGGATAAGAGAAAAAATGAATGTATTTTTGTGGGCTACAGTGCACAATCAAAGGGATACAAGCTCCCTGATCTAGAAACAAAGAAAGTACTAATCAGAAGAGATGTAGTGTTTGATGAAAAGAGTGGAATAAATCCACCTTATACATAGGAAAAATTCCTATAATATTTTTAGATAGTGATGGTGAAAGTGAACAGGAAGATAGTCAAATAAGACCTCTAGCACCACCACCTACAGTTTAGCATATGCCCAAGTGGTATACAAGTAATATACGAGATTCTAACTTGAATGGAGTACCCGATACATCCACTTCAAGACTAAGGAATTGAAGCATGGCTCAAGAAGAGGTCAATATGGCCCTTATGAGTATTTTGGAAAAAAGCATATGAGCCCTCTACAGTAATAAAATCCCTACAGTCTAGACCTTGGAAAGATGCCATAGATGTAGAATCTCAGTCATTGATGAAAAATAACACTTGGTAGCTTGTTGATCTTCCACCAATAAAGAAACCTATTGAATTTAAATGGGTCTTTAAGACCAAGTATAAATCAGATGAAAATATTGATAAGTATAAGGCAAGGCTGTTGTAAAAGGGTATGCTCAGAAAGAAGGAATTGACTATGAGGAGAATTTTGATCTAACAGCTAAGATAAAGACTATTAGAATAGTTTTTGCTATGGCTACATGGTTTGGATGGAAATTACATCAAATCAATGTAAAAAGTTCCTTTATTAATAAATATTTGAAAGAGGAAGTCTACATGAATACACTTGAAGTATTTGTGGCACCTTATCAGGAACAAAATGTGTGTAGGCTTATTAAGTCTCTCTATGCGATAAAATAGGCTCTCTAAGCCTGGTACATCAAGATTGATGAGCATCTCATACAACATGGATTAAAAAAGAGTCCATATGATCCTAACCTCTACCTCAAAGGGCATGGGGGGAGGTTATTATAGTGATTATTTATGTCAATGACCTAGTCATCACTAATAGCAAAGTGAAGATGATTGATGCAACTAAGAATGATCTCAAGTGATCATTCAACATGACAAATCTTGGGCTAATACATTATTATCTTGGTTTGGAGGTATGGAAGAAGGAACATTAGATTTTTTTTTCATAGACGAAGTATACCAAGACATCGCTCAATAAATTTAGGATGATGGACTGTAAGCCTATTACAACACCTACGAAGACAAGATTTTAGTTATCTCATACAAATCCATCACCAGAAGTAAATGCAACTCTCTATCAGTAGTTGATTGGGAGTCTCATTTACTTGCCATATACTAGGTTAGATATTAGTTATGATGTTAGCTACCTTTCTTAGTTTATGTAGGAACCAAAGGTGGAACATTGGAAAGAAGCAAAGTGGGTATTGAGATACATCAAAGGTATAATTGAGTATGGCCTAGAGTACAAGAATAATGATAATTTATTCTCAATAGGATACACATATGAAAATCATGTAGCTTCTATTGATGATAGGAAATCCACTTATGGATTTATGTTCTTTCTAAGATTTGGTCTAATTTCATGGGGAAGTAAGAAGAAAAAGTGTATTTCTAGATCTTCCATAGAGGTAGAATATTGTATTATAGCAGGATCTATCTAGGAAATGATATGGATACATCATATTTTTTTAGGACTTGGAGTTCCAGAGAATGAATATATAGTTTTGAATTGTGATAATTAGGGAATTCTACATCTTGTTCTCAATTCAGTGTTTCATGAGAAAAGTAAGCACATAGAATTTTAGATTCATTTCATATGCTAACATGTTCAATTGCACAACATACAGATCTAGTAATTCCCTACTCAGGATTATTGTGCAAATATATTCATGAAGTCACTTGAACATGATAAGTTTGTGGCATCCAAGAATTCCCTCTCCTCTTCTCTTCAAGATATGATCAATTAAATGGGGGAATGTTAGAATAATTAATTAATACTAATTATATTGTAGTAAATGTCTCAAGGTGTTATTAACCTTTGATTGACATAGGTTAGCTATTTGGGGTATTTTCTAGGTGTGATTAGTTGTAATCTCCTACAGATTAAGAGATCTAATCTCTTTTAGTATTGTATAAATAAGCACCTCTTGTAGTGATTTTATTAATTCAGATAATTTAGCTAATGCAATTTATTCTAGATTTTAGGTGTGCCTTTAGGTGCACATTAGAGAGGTAGTGATAGGAATGTATTATAATTGATTACTATGTAGGTGAGCATACTGTGCCTATAAAATTGGTTATCCATACTATTGGCTTCATTTGTTGTAGTGGATGGTATCAAAGTTTCCATCACTTACTGGATGCATAGGGTGGTTTGTAGTGTTGAGATGTATGGTACTATGTTCTCATGGGGTAGGACTATGCTTGCCTATTTATACATAGATTCATATAGATTTATGTAGGAGGAATTCAATGGTGGTGTGGGTGTGGCTACTTTATTACATGATTGGGTTTATGAGCACATAGAAATTATGTGATCAATTGGATTACCAAAGGTGATTTAGGAACATCTATAGCCATTTGGTGAGTGATTTGGATATTTTATCACCTTAGATAGATCATTATAGGAGGATGCTAGATAGATTGGTTGTTTAAGATATCATAAGGAGGCCCTATAGGGGATTTCCTTGATGTCTTGAGGATGGAGAATAGCTATGGTATATGAGGGTAAATTATTTATTACATGATCATTGGGATAGAGTATATGAGCACTTTTAGTATGAGCATGTGACTAGCCAGTTCTGAGTTTTGACAAGATGTCCCTCCTATGGTATGGGTATGGTTGAGGAGTGCATAGGCACTAGTGAGAGTAGGGGATCATATGATACCTATTAAGGCTAAGTTGGCACAATTACCCTTAGATTCATGAGATATAGATATAGATATATATATTCTTGATGTAGATGATGTGGTATGTACTGAGGCATATAATACATGGTGGGTTGGACATTAGTGGGATATATTGTATCCTATTGATAGAGTGGATTTTCCTACATATGAGGATCTTGAGCCAATCCATATGATGGGAGGTAATCAGTGATTATATTTGAATTATACTTCAGTTTATGTTATACTGATTTGGATTTGAAAGTATATATCTAATATAGTGTTGTACTTCTTATGTGTGTAGGTGGGGTAGGAGGTATATATGATGAGGCACCTATTTGGATGGGGAGGGGAGATGATGAGTTTTAGGAGACCATCATTGAGTTAACAATCCAAGAGCTCACATGGCAAGTTATTGATGACATAGTGGAGGAGGGTTTGATAGAGTGAGTGATGGTTATAGATGATATTTATTATTATTTATTTGATAGGGTTGATATAGCTAAAACTACATATGTTAGGGTAGCATGAGAGAGATGAGCTTAGAGATGAGTTGGATAGGCATAGGATACCTCCACCTAATTGTGGCATGGTGAGAATAAAGATTGTGGATGACTATATGCACTAGATGAGAGAGTGAGACTAACAGCGAGGGCTTGATGCCCATTCATGATTGATTATACCTTGACATGATGTATATGTTTTAAAAAATTCATTATATACACATACATACATATACATATACATACATACATACATACATACATACATACATACATACATACATATATATATATATATATATATATATACATGGCTACTTATTTTATGTTGATGGCTATTTATTGCATTATTGGATTTGAAGTGTGATGGCATGTTATTGATGACATAGTGGAGGAGGGTTCGATAGAGTGAGTGATGGTTATAGATGATATTGATTATTATTATTTATTTGATAGGGTTGTTATAGCTACAACTGCATATGTTAGGGCAACATGAGAGAGATGAGCTTATAGATGAGTTGGATAGGCATAGGATACCTCCACCTAATTGTGGCATGGTGAGAACAAAGATTGTGGATGAATATATGCACTAGATGAGAGAGTGAGACTAACAGTGAGGGCTTGATGCCCATTCATGATTGATTATACCTTGACATGATGTATATGTTTTGAAAAATTCATTATATATATATATATATATATATACATATATATACATACATACATATACATATATATAGTATGTATATATATACATACATACATATATACATACACACACACACACACACACACACACACACACACACACACACACACACACACACACACACACACACACACACACACACACACACACACACACACATATGGCTACTTGTTTTATGTTGATGGCAATTTATTGCATTATTGGATTTGAAGTGTGTTGATATATTGGTATATTCATTGCAAATGTTTAAAAATGGTTGATTTGGCATTGATGTTTAGATTGTATATGTTTGGTACTTGGAATATATTATTTAAATGCTTTGTTGATGAGTTGAAGTGTGATGTTAGATTTTGATTTGTAAGAAAAAATTTAATGGTTTTTGTAATTTATAAATTAGTTGGATAAACTGTGTCGGGTTTAACATTTGGAAATTATTTGGATGAGTTGATTGGGTTTAATATTGGTAAAATAAGATTTAGTAAGATCTAGATTTTGATAAGCTAGTTTGAGATTAGTTAATTATTCAAATGATTTGATTGGGTTTAATATTGGTGAAGTGTTTAGATAGGTTGAGTTGGTAATATCTAGATTTTGATAAGCTAGCATTTGGATAGGATAGTTTTTGGGAATGAGGAATGTTAGTTTTTAGTAGGGGGATGTAAGATAACACTGTGTGTATTACTTCCTTGAGAATGGCTTAAAAATATAAATGTTAGCTAAAACTTTAGCTCCATCATTACCCTATGAAGTGAAGCTTACGAACTAAAACTAGTATGACTATACATTATACTATTCTATGTTGTATCACTATTTAAACCCAGTCGACCAATTGAACAAGTGCCCATACTTTTCATGTTGTTTAAGAATGTGATTTGTATCTAATACTATTTGTTGAGTGATAACTATTTCTATGTGTGAAGATTCTATAAAATTTATTTTTATTAGTTGTAAAACTCAAACTAGATGTTGTGGAGAAGGCTCATCTATTCTCAATCACAGTGGATTTCTACATGAAATAACACATTGTGGCCTCTGCTATGATGTATATGACTAAGTAATAGATCGATATGGAACTATGACTTGTGGTGGGGGTTCATATAATCTTAATTGTAGTGGTTGCTACATGAGATAGGACCCTCAAAATCTACCCATAGTGAATATTTTCCATGAGTGGTTCTCTACTATTGTGCCTGTGACTCTATTGGATATGTATCTGGAACTACACTATGTATCCCTTGGACTAGGGTGCTATATGTAGGCTATTGTTTCTATACTCATTTCCAACCCTGTAATATGCTCATGATTAGTGACTAATGATTCTTATAAAAGAATTTCCTAGGACGACTCAATCATGGAGGATTGAGGTCTAGGGTTCCATAATGGAGGATATCTCTATGCACCCTATGTGAATGCTATGATACCATTATCAACACATCTAGTAATGTAATCTTTGAGTCCAAAATAGTCATTATCTCTATGTCCATAGATATGATGATAGTGACAAAAAGGCCAATATAAGAGACATGTATCTATGTAAGAGACATGGATCTCGTTGATGAGTAAAAGGTAATGTGATTAACCTCCTATCAATAGTGTTGATAATATGGCAGATGGACTATCCCACTCTAAATCAAACTATAGTGGTGATTTTTTATTGTTCTCTATAGTGTAGATTATAAGTTGTGCTGTAAAAGCTAGCTCTTTTTTTTTGATTGGTTACTTTTCTAGTTGTGGTCTCCTTTCTTGTATAGGACATGGTGGATGCTCAGTGCTAAGAGATGTATTTGAAGATGCTGCTATAAAATCTAGAGTGATCTGATCAACTAAATCCACCTTAATCAATCCTAATTTCTTTTCTAAAGATAAAATTATATAACACAAGTGTCTGAAATAAGACTCTATCTGATATCATAGATGCTCGAATAGAGGTTGGTGAAGCTCCTTAATAAAGATATGTTAAATCTCTAGATCTTCTAGTTTATATATCAATATTAACATGTGATCCTTGAATCTTAATATATACTCACTAACTAGCTCTAAGGAATTCTGATGTAGTGTGGCAAGTTTCTCATATGTAACATGAGGGCCCATGTTTATGATGTAATATCTAATAAATGCCTCCTCTAAGTCATCATATGTGTGTAATGAACCAAAAGGGAGTATATGAAAGAACCAATTATGTGCTTCCCCCACTAATGTCTATTGGAATAACTTAATTATAATCAATGGGATTGCATGAGATGGTGGAGCCTTTTGAAAGGTCTGAAGGTGTACAAATGGATCTCCAATTCCATCAAAGTGAGGTAATGATGGTATCTAAAAATGCTTAGGCAATGAAGCTTTTATGAATGTCTTCATAATTGGATTACCCTGTAGATCATTGGCATCCATCCAAGACTTATAAGCCTTATTTTCCAATGTATGTACTTGGTGTTTTAATTCACCAACTACATGAATTAAAGAGATCATCTCTTGGGATGACATATTAACATCTTGAAGTGGTTCATTTAATCATTGAATTTGATATTTAATTTTTTCCATGGGAGTGCTACATTTATTAACATAAAGAGGGGGTGTGCTCACTTAAACCTTGGGAGTAATGGTAGCTTGGACCTAACTAGAGGGATGTGGGCTACCATTCTCTATAGGTGAAGGATGAGAACTAGGTTTTACCATAGTGAGAGGTGGCTTGAGGGATTCATTGGTATCTTTATTTTTTAGTGTGTCACATAATAGTTTAGTATAAGATGTGCTATTTGAATTAACATATGCATTATTTGAAATAGAATCATTCATAGAAGTAGAAAAAACATTTGGAAGTGCATTATGTTTGAGAGTAGAAGTGAGAGAAGATTTAGAAACATGAGATGCATATTATTATTCACTATGTACATAATTATCATATATGTAATATTCTTCATAATCACTATCATTTTAATATTCATTGGCATGATCACTATCATATTCATTATCACTTCCATCATTTCTAGGGAGAGGTGTAATAGAAGGATTGAGTTCTATTCAAATATGCAATAAATTATCATTTGACATTGGAATATCATGTGCATATATGTTCCCCATGGATGAAAGACATGCATTATTTTCATGTGCAATATGAGAAGTAAGAGAAGGAGGTTTTTCATTTGAACATTCTTTTGATAAAGTAGTGTTAAGAACATGAGATATATCATTTGAACTATGAATTGTTAATTTGATTCTATTGCATTTATATTAATGTCATTTGAACATAAAATTAGGAAAAGAGAGAGATATTTGGGTCATATGGAAGAAAATTATCACCTATTAGAGGTTCATTGATGAAAAGAAAAGTGTCATTCTTAAAACAGTCCCTAAACTGCTCTTAAACCAAAATGATGACTTGATATCTTCCTTAGACGAATATTCAAAACACAAAATCATAATGATATAAACATGACCCTAAGAATACAATTCATCTTCATACAAAATCAAAAATAAACACCCTGCAGAGTCTGTAGATTTAAGCCTGCAGAGTCTGTAGATTTTCCTTTTCCTGCACAGTCCGTAGATTTAAGCCTGCAGAGTCCATAGATTCAAGTCTGCAGAGTCCATAGATTCAATCCTATAAAGTAAACCATGAATTTATAAACACTTATGGATACCCATTAAGCCCTTCTATAACATACTAAAAAATCTCCTAAAGTTGCTTTGTACAAAATTGTACTTTCTTCTTTATGCCTTGTTTCAATTAGCCCTCTTTGTGTGCAAAACGCCTTGTCCATAGTAAAGTACAAACTTTCTAATCAAACCAAGCACCATTAAAGATACTCATTATCTTCTTATGAGTGAATCAATCATTTTTTAGTGCACTTCTTTGGAGAAATTCACTTTTCCTATATTGGCCTATGCTCTTCCTCTCACATGCACTTAGGATCCACTTGGCAATTGTTCTTTTCCATACTTCTCTATACTGTAGCAACTTCAAATCACTTCCAATAGTTTTCTAACACCTTCATGGTTCATATTGAAAAGTTTCAAGAGGTTTCAATCATTAAAACTCATTTTGAGGGCTAGAAGCTAATTCAGGATTTTCCCTTGGACAGTCACAGGTCGAGAGCTAATTAATTTTGCTGGGAGTGTTATACCCTATTTCAAGGGTTAAAATTAGTTTTCTAGGATCTGTCTTTATTCCATACACCTTATCTAATCCTCCAAGTCATTTCAACCTATTGTGTTTTCCAAACAAGACTTCTCAGTTGTCTTGGACTGTATTTTCATGACAGCCAACAGGGGTCATTATTGTCATATCTTTTTGAATGATCAATAGACTTTCAAGAGGATAAACAACCATGTCAATAACTTAATGACTTCCCAATTCATATTCCCTATCAAAAATGACCTGATCAACCCATCTACCATGCAAAACATGCAACTTTCTTAACTTGCCTGTATATTGTCACCTACAGTACTGAATTCCAACTGTTGGAGTTTTTAGACATTAAAGGGGTTTCTAAACCTGTTTCTTCCTCTCTTAAGTTTATACCTGCCTTAGGGACCTATTTCCATACCCTTTTCAATTTCATACAAACATTTTCACATGGATTTTACCTTGGACAGTGGGCTGTAAGTATACAGGCCTGAATACCCTGTTTAGCCCTGTTTAGGACTTTTCTAGCATTCAAAGTTATTTAAGACCTCTTGGTCACAGAATATTAGTTTAAACTCATTCCCAACATGCCAAATAACCAGTATTTCTCAATGTTCTATAAATAACCATTCAAACACATACACAGACCTGTCACCAGAATTCCAGAACATAAATATTTAAAACAAAATATTCATTCTTTCTCAAATAAGAGACTTACAATTCAATACAAGATCCAATCTCAATGCTCTATGGATTTCAAAGCCTTGTTTTCTCCTTTACATCAAATATAATACTTCTCTTTAACTTCAACATCTACTGAGTGAGGTCCTCCCTCACTATTTCTCCTCTCTTCTATGCATTCTATTCTCTTCATTCTGACACTCTTGAGATCCTCTTTTCTTCTTTCATATCTTCCCTTGAAGGAGAGGTCTTTTTCATTCTGTCCTTTTCTCTCCTCTACGTCCCCCTTCATCTCTTTCTACGTCCTGCCCTTTTTAAGAGCCTCTCCTCTAACTTCTACGCCCAATTTGGGCTCAGAATAAAAATAGTTTTTAATTTTCAACAACATACTAAATTGGAGAAGAATGATATCTTACGGTTGAAAGATTTCAACCACTTCCCCTTTATTTTCTCAACAGCCCAACCATTACCTTTTTACTTTTATTTTTTTACATTTACGCCTTAGTAACAGCATATTAGAGGGAAATTACAATAAATTAAATTTGAATGTAGGTTCTCCTGCATCATACTCTCCCTCTAGAAAGAATTTGAACTTTAGTTCAAATGAAATGCTGCCTCCATACATTAGTCTTCACTTGTATACCTCGATCCCAAGGTCTTGTTGTCAATGCCAATACCACTGTTTGTCTTTGATATTCTTTGTCCTTCAGCTTCTTGCTTTTCTTCCTCTTTAGATATGTCCTTCTCATTTCTTTTTCAGCTGCCATCTCCCACTTCCACGCTTTTTCATCTTCATATGTGTCTCCAAAGTTTTCATCTTCCATACCTGCATTCAAAACATCAAAAGCAACATTAGTAGAAAAACATTGAGGCCATGAAGCCTCTTGATTATCTCCATGCTGTTCTTCTTTGTCCAAATCTGCCCTCACCATCTTTCTTTGTTCTTGTCTCAATTCATTTTCCATTTGATCAATGGTGCCATCATGTTGATATGTGCCTCTACACAACTCTCTTGGAGGGTTCAACAACTCTTCTATCCTCTTCATCTCTTCACTCAACACAAGCTCATCCAAATCTTCATGTCCTATATCAAACTTAGGACTAGATTGTCTTTCATCCTCTATAAGTACATTCATCCACTTTATAGTTTCTTCATACAAATTAGCTTCTTCATCATCATCAATATACTCATCAAATACAATTGCAGTATCCTTACCTTCTATCTCCTTGCTTTCTTCAATCTCTGCTTGAAGCCATCTTGTTTTTTCTACTACATACTTTCTCCTTTTCTCATCATCCATCCATTTGAAATTCTCTCCTTGCTGCATATTAGTCCTTACAGCCACTTTCCATCTTTCATTTCTTATGCAAATATCATTGAAGGATTTAAAAACATCATCACAAACAAATTATTTACCTTTCATCCTTACATCCTCATACTCTACCTCATTATCCTTTGAGAAGTTTTCTTTCTCATCTTCATTCTCTTGGCTGCTGGAATCACTTTCCATCCTCTTCCATTGACTTCTTGGTGCTGTTACCTCAGTACCCACATCTTCACTCTTAGCCTTCTTAGGCACCCATACTTGTTTCTTCTTCTTACCATTTGACTTCACAAGCCATGTAGGCATCTTGCATCCATGCTTTTGTACCAGCACTTCCTGTTGCTTTGGAGTTTGCTTCTTCCACCATTTAGGCATCACATACCCATGCTTAAATTCTCTTTTTGAGGGCTCTATCCTCTTCCTTAACTCTTGCACCTGTACATTAGTAGCTTCATGCTCATAATAACAATCAAAATTAGGTCTTAACACTGCATTTACCTCTTTGATAGCTTGATCCATGGAGCAATATTTCTCTCCCTTTATGCTTGGCTGCTCTCTTTCTTCCTCTTGGCATTCAATGGCATCATGGAATTCAGCTTCTTCTTCCATCTCTCCTCTCTTATGCATTAACCAATGCATCTCTTCTTCTTCCTTATCAACAACAGCAAACTTACTTCTCTCTCTTACACATTCACTTGTGTACTTGGTGTCTTCTCTTGCACCAATCTCTTCACTCTTCAAGGCCTTTCTCTTGACCTTCACAATGCTTTTCATACCTGCAATTACCCATGCAAAAATAGAATTAGATACAAAAACAAGAGACCATAATGTCTCCATGAGTGTCCTCTTAATGGACATTCTCATCATTCCAAGTGCTCTTCCTAGCACTTCATCTTTTCTTTCTTCTCTTCTTTTGTTCTCCTCAATGAGAACCTTCTTCACAACTTCTTCCTCTTGCTTCTCACTTGGCAACCTTCTTATCTTCTTCAAGCCTCTATGGGCTTCTCTCTTCATGGAAATTTTATTTTGCCTTCTTCTCCTTTTCACTAGGAGATCTATTGGCCACTTCAACCTCCTCCTCATTGGCCATGCCCATGCTTGCTTATCCATCTGCATCCAAGACTCATATTCATCTTTAATCTTAGCTAACTCTCTCTTCAACTTAGTAATCTCTTTATTAATTACAAAACTGTCCATACCTTTGATGCTTGCTTTCTTCTTGGTGCCCTCCTGTACCTTGCTACTTTGCAGTGGCTTCAACAATGCTTCCATCTCTGAGATCTTCACCCAAGTCTTTTCCACCTTGGTCTCTTGATCCCTTGTCTCACCTAGCCTTTCTCCTTGACTGGTCTTTTGACAATCTTCTTGATCTCACCTAGGCCTTTTGCATCCTAGTCTTTTGATATTTCTCTCAATCCTAAAGCAACTCGTTATACATCACTTCGTCAAACTCAAATCACAAATCCAAGCTTACCTTGCTTTGGATCTTCTTTTTGAGCATTCACTTGCTCATCTTACTTTTGAGCTCTCCAAGCTTCAAACTCCATCCTTTACCTCACCTAAGTCTATTTCACCTTAGTATTTTGGCAAACTATCAAGCTTCTTCTTGGATCTTCTTCTTCTTCTTGAGCAATTCACTATGTTATTCTTCTAGAGCTTCTCTTGGCTCTTTACTAAACTTTCCTTGGCTTCTTCTTCTCTTAAGCCTCAATGGCTTTAAACCTTCCTCTTTACCTATTTGCTTCTCAACAGAATAAACTTAAATCAAATATCAAAGGTTGTACATACATTTTCTTCAGCAGGGCCTTCTAATGCTTAATCCCAAGAGCTTCAAGCTTTGATACCAAAATGATGAAAAGAAAAGTGTCATTCTTAAAATAGTCCCTAAACTGCTCTTAAACCAAAATGATGACTTGATATCTTCCTTAGACGGATATTCAAAACACAAAATCATAATGATATAAACATGACCCTGAGACTGCAATTCATCTTCATACAAAATCAAAAACAAACACCTTGTAGAGTCCGTAGATTTAAGCCTGCAGAGTCCGTAGATTTTCCTTTCCCTGCATAGTCCGTAGATTTAAGCCTGCAGAGTCCGTAGATTCAAGTCTACAGAGTCCATAGATTCAATCCTGTAAAGTAAACCATGAATTTAAAAACACTTATGGATACCCATTAAGCCCTTCTATAACATACTAAAAAATCTCCTAAAGTTGCTTTGTACGAAATTGTACTTTCTTCTTTATGCCTTGTTTCAATTAGCCCTCTTTGTGTGCAAAACGCCTTGTCCATAGTAAAGTACAGACTTTATAATCAAACCAAGCACCATTCCAGATACCCATTATCTTCTTATGAGTGAATCAATCATTTTTTAGTGCACTTCTTCAGAGAAATTCACTTTTCCTATATTGGCCTATGCTCTTCCTCTCACATGCACCTAGGATCCACTTGGCAATTGTTCTTTTCCATACTTCTCTGTATTGTAGCACCTTCAAAACACTTCCAACAGTTTTATAACACCTTCATGGTTCATATTGAAAATTTTCAAGAGGTTTCAATCATTAAAACTCATTTTGAGGGCTAGAAGCTAATTCATGATTTTCCCTTGGACAGTCACAGGTCGAGAGCTAATTAATTTTGCTGGGAGTGTTCTACCCTATTTCAAGGGTTCAAATCAGTTTTCTAGGATCTATCTTGATGCCCTACACCTTCTCTAATCCTCCAAGTCATTTCAACCTACTGTGTTTTCCAAACAAGACTTCTCAGTTGTCTTGGACTGTATTTTCATGATAGCCAACAGGGTTCATTATTGTCATATCTTTTTGAATGATCAATAGAATTTCAAGAGGATAAACAATTATGTCAATACCTTAATGACTTACCCATTCATATTCCCTATCAACAATGACCTGATCAACCCATCTACCATGCAAAACATGCAACTTTCTTAACTTGCCTGTATATTGTCACCTACAGGCCTGTATTTCAACTGTTGGAGTTTTAAGACATTAAAGGGGTTTCTAAACCTGTTTCTTCCTCTCTTAAGTTTATACCTGCCTTAGGGACCTATTTCCATACCATTTTCAATTTCATACAAACATTTTCACATGGATTTTACCTTGGACAGTGGGCTGTAAGTATACAGGCCTGAATACCTTGTTTAGCCCTGTTTAGGACTTTTCTAGCATTCAAAGTTCTTTAAGACCTCTTGGTCACAGAATATTAGTTTAAACTCATTCCCAACATGCCAAATAACCAGTCTTTCTCAATGTTCTATAAAGAACCATTCAAACACATACATAGACCTGTCACCAGAATTCCAGAACATAAATATTTAAAACAAAATATTCTTTCTTTCTCAAATAAGAGACTTACAATTCAATACCAGATCCAATCTCAATGCTCTATGGCTTTCAAAGCCTTGTTTTCTCCTTTACATCAAATTTGCTGCTTCTCTTTAACTTCAACATCTCCTGAGTGAGGTCCTCCCTCACTATTTCTCCTCTCTTCTATGCATTCTATTCTCTTCATTCTGACACTCTTGAGATCCTCTTTTCTTCTTTCATATCTTCCCTTGAAGGAGAGGTCTTTTTCATTCTATCCTTTTCTCTCCTCTACGTCCCCCTTCATCTCTTTCTACATCTTGCTCTTTTTAAGAGCCTCTCCTCTAACTTCTACGCCCAATTTGGGCTCAGAATAAAAATAGTTTTTAATTTTCAACAACATACTAAATTGGAGAAGAATGATATCTTACGGTTGAAAGATTTCAACCACTTCCCCTTTATTTTCTCAACAGCCCAACCATTACCTTTTTACTTTTATTTTTTTACATTTACACCTTAGTAACAGCATATTAGAGGGAAATTACAATAAATTAAATTTGAATGTAGATGCTCCTGCATCATTCATTTGGAAGTGCATGACTAATTTGTTCATTTTGTGTATTGTGCATAGGAGAATGAGGTGAGAAGTATTTTTTACCATTAATCAAAAGTATTTTCTTTAGAAGAATGGATGAAAGAGATAGGTTTGAGAGGAGAAGATGCATATAATTTTTCTTCACTATCACTTACATATGCATGATAATATTCCTCATTAAAACAATAGTAATTATCTTCATGGCAAATAAAATCATTTTCCACATTTTTAGCTAATGTGGAATTTTTCAAATTTGTCCACTCATTATTATAATTATGCAAAAAATTAAGAAATTTGTCTATGGGATGAGAGGGAATAAGTGCCTTAGTGTCCATTTCATTTCTTTCACCAAAAAGAATATGAAGAAGTAATATTAAACAAATAAATGTAATAATAACTACCAACATGGAAATTTTGAAAATACTCATGAATATTTAAACAATTTGTAAAAATTTTAAAACTAATTTCTAAAATTTGCAAGGATGAATGGTTTGATGGTGGAGGACCTAGTTTAGGAATCTAGGGTTTTGAGATAGGGTTGTAGATTTTTTGAAATTATGGATATAATTTAAATTCTAAAATTAATTTAAACAAGATAATTGCACAAAAAATTGATACAAATATTAGAAATTTGAAATTGAATTTTTGCACAAAATATATACTAATTTATAAATTTTGAAAATATTTTTGATGCACTAAACAAGTTTAAAAATTAATTTCTAAAAATTGTAAGAGAGGGATACTTGGGGTTTGATGACCTAGTTTGGAAATCTAGGGTTTTGAGCTAGGGTTTTAGAATTATTAAAAGTTATGGATTTAATTTAAATTCTAAAAATATGTGTGAATGGAATAATTATAGAAAAAATAATAAAAAAATAAAAAATTTGTGAAGTAATTTTTTGCACAAAATTTGAAGAAAAACCCCTAAGGATACCTAGGATTTTGAATTCGATCGAAGTAAGTTGGGTTTACATAATGTTTTATTATTTTTGGTAATCTAGTGTATAGATCCTAAATAATAAGGGTCTGGAATAATAATAAAAATCTAGCTTAATAGGGAAAAATATTAATTTTAAAAGGTAATTATACAAGAGAAATAGAAATAAACTTATTTGGTTTTGGACTGAAATGAAAGACTCTATGGATAAAATTTGAAGAGCATGACTGAGACACTCTTAATAATCTAAATCTATGTTCCATTTTTTATTTTATAGGAGCCCCAAAAATAGGACAACCTAGTGTTTCACACTATAGTCCTTCCTAGTGCTATTGTCCTAAGGATATAAGCTTTTTGGGTTTTGTTCGATTGGTCAATGTGAGTATGTGCACCAAATTTTAGGAGCTAGAAGTCATCATATCTCATTATAGGTTTGTTTTAATTTTAAATACCTATATTCATCTACATACATGAAAACAATGAATACATCAAAAGTTAAAGGGGAATAAATTATGATAGTGGAAGAATGATCACATAATCAAGAACCCCTACTATTCTAATTATTGCCTACATTAACCCTCAAGCTAGGGTCTCAGATCTGATGCAGTTCTCCCTTAGGTAACATGCATAATCAACAAACATGATAGATGTAAGAATAAATTTCACCTAGGCCCTTCTTTGATCAAGCATGCAAGTTTATGTGTGATGTAGAGAAGCTAAGCTATACTATTGAATGCTTTTTATAATGTCTAATGTGCCAAAGTAGTAAGTGTCAAATATAAAATCCATTTTGAAGTAATTTATATAGGAGACTTATTATTTCAAATTTGGGAGTTTTATTCACATTTGGCTGACATTAGAAAACTTAGAAACGAAGCATAGAAAAGGGGTAAGACTCATCTTGTGGGAGAAATTGACCATTGGAATCAAATTTGCACTTGGACAACTTTGTCAAAAACTAAAAACCTTGGGTTTTATTTGTATAGTCCTATTTAGGCACTATTGTTTGGAGGGTCTAGGACATGGGGTATGGAAAAATCATTAAAATAGTAACCTGGGTCAGTAAGGGTTAAGTCTGAAAGGATACAAATGACTAGGAATGGTCAAAAAGGTGTCTAGGGTATAAAATAAGACCAAGAAAAATCAAACAAAAAGACATGGATAGATGTGAATAAGACTCATATTATCAAGTCAAAATATCCTATGAAAGGATTATGAAAGGACATGATATGTGTGGTTTCCTAACCAATTTGGGTTGTATACACCTATGAGAATATGAGGCAAGGAACTTGGTTCTAATCCAAAAAATTGTTTTTGATCATAACCCATATGGTGCAAAGCACCTAAGTCAAGTACCCATGAATTGGGAGAATTTGCCAGTGCAACTAGTGTCATAACTTTCATTTTCCCTAAATTTGAAGGAGTGGAAGAATCCTTTGAAGAGGATTGATTGATGTTATTCTTCTTGAGAAGACCCTTAAGGTCATAAATCTCTTTCTTCCAGTAATCTTATTAACTATGAAACCCCTTTTTCAATAAGGGCAAAGAGTGTTAGTCCTTTTTTGTGAATCCCCTTTATTATTAGTGGATTTATAATCTCCTTGTGAGGAAGATTATTACCCTTTATTCTTATATGTTTGTGACTTATTCTGATTATTCTACTTCTTTTTACTTGAATCTATATTTGATGCTGATGTTGAAACTTGATTATACTGAGGTTGCCTTGCAACTAGAGATTGAGATTTAGATGACTTGATTAGACCCATAACTATTAAATTTTATTCTTTAGCCATTAGAATCTTATTTAATACCTTAAAGGTGGGCCTTTGATATGATGTGCCCAATGTGAGCCTATGCATTTGAAAGCTAGAGACAAAGGATGAATATTTAGGACCTAATCTATATAAGGCACTAAAAATCAAATGAATATCCTTTTATCAATTTTACTTTTAGAAATTTATGCTCTAAGATCTATGACTTTAGTGATGTAGTCTTGTATTATAGCATAACTTTTATGATCCAAACTAATAAGTGTATTGTCAATTTGGTAATCGTGAACCTCATCTATTTTTACAAACAATGATGCTAATTTATTCTAAGCATCTTTTGGATTTGTACATTTGTCAAGATGAAAATTCAAATCTAAAGATATGTATGATCGAATGCATCCAATAACCTTAGTAGTTTTAGAGAAAAAGTGTTGTAACTCTTTTGCATCAGTAGGTGGAGTAAGAAGAGTGGTTACGTAAGGTGTATATCTTAGCATCATTAATGCATTCCAAGCATTATGTTTCCATGTGTTATAGTTGTATGTTGTTAATAGTGGGAGCTTAGGATTTCCTATGATGCAATTGAAAATAAATTATCATACAATGGAAATCAAAGTACATAACACACCATAAAACCCCCTTGAATTACTTATTTTTATCTCACCTAACAATTATTTGTTGGCACTTTATAATTAACAGTAGTTACAAGGATAGATTATAATTTTTCCAGTTTACAAAAATCTCAATTAGGCTCTTTAGGCTAAAAGTAAAAAAAAGTATGCACTTTATTACAAAAAAAATCTACACCAATGCATTGTGCTAAAAAAATATTAACTTTAAAAAAATGGGACCTCAATACAAGGTTATTTATGAAAGTTATGAGCCTCTACATTTGCATAAATGAGGATGGAAAGAGATACTATTGAAAAACCTAAATTATGGAAAAATCTATAGAAATCTAAAAAATAAGGAAAGCATAGTACTGAAGAGCATACAATTTTAAGCTATTCAAAAAAAAATTCACTCAAAAATACTTCTTGGTTTTCAAATGGTGGGCTCTCTAAGTTTCCTTATCAATTCTGCTTGTTGATTTGTGAGGCCTACTAAATTTTGTTTTGGCCTGCATAGTCTGTATAGTCCATATGACTGTACCTAGGATCAAAAAACAATTTTCCTTCTAGGTGAATATGTCCAAATTAGACAAATTTTATATGGATGTATAGGTTTTTATGCCTTCTAAACATAACTATGAGGTCTATTTTTCTCAAAAAATGCTTTGATTTTTGGGTACCCACTAGATTTGGGCATGGTTCTTCTAGATCAAACCCTTGCCAATTTCACCTCCTATGCCCAATCTAAATAAAATTATAGATGATTTTGACTATATCAAGCACTCTAAACTCAATGGTGAGCTCAAAAATTCTCTAGAAAGATCTGATTTGTGGTTGTATACAAAATCAAAAAATGGATCCTATATCTAGATATTTTTCTCTTGAATATTTAGCAATCTAAAGATTCAAGATAGTTCTAATACCATATTAGAATTAGCATACATGATCCAATGAATCTAATATAAATTCATGAACAAGAGATAAAATAATAATAGTAATAAACAATAACTGTATATTTGAGACAATAATTGAAATGAATAAATAACTCAAGTATGATGGATTACTCTAATAATTCAATATTGATCTGATGATGAATACATAAATATCCATTGCTTATATAGAGCAAGGCATGCAAGATAAATATTAGGGAACTCACACAATACATGTATTTTAATTGATATCTAACTACATAAATAGTGGAGTGCAACTCCACAATAACAAGATAGGTTTCAAACTTGTGTAGATGATCAACACAAGTTTACTACTAGTTAAACAATATTATCCTATCTTACCCTAAATAGTGGAGGGCAACTCCACTGTAGCAAGATAGGTGTCCAAGTTGACTACTAGCTAGGAAAGCTTATCCTATCTAGTGTAAATTATTAATCAATGTAATAAACTAGTTACAATAAGTAATTAGTACACCAATCTAAATAATAAATACATGTAAATGAAATAAAGAAAATAAATGCACCAAAATTCTTTATAGTGGCCTTACTTATAACCGTGAATGACTTTATATTATATATATACTTCACATTCTCTCATTCAAAAAAATCCACCTTATTCTTGATTTTTTTCAAATGAGAATTCACTTCAAAGATATCATCCTTGTTCTTGAGAAGGTTAATATCTTACTGTAATTTTTTGACTTGATCCTGAGAATTGGGTGATCCCTAAATTTTTAATTAATGAAAACCTTTTGTATTTTGAGATCCTTACCCAACATGCCCTCATTTTTTAGTTTTTGACAAAATTCCCAAGCATATCAAATTATGTAATAATATTAGCTTTAATACGAACAAGTAATGGGGATTATACTTTTATTTTTTACTTAGCTTCTTTAATGGATGTATCATCCCCTATTTCCCTATCTTCCAAAGAAAAGATGACTAATCTTATTTTTATAAGTTTAAGGCCCTCCAAAATATCTTCAGTCTCATCCTCCTAAATTTCCATGGTTCTCATGCAAGGTAATTTTGTCATCAAGAGGTTCCTCTTCACCTAAATGGATTTCAAAGGTTTTGAATTGATCCTTAAACTTAAATTTAATTCTTAGGTTTTTGGCACTCTATTTTCCTTGTAGGGTAGTATGATCTTATTTTTTAGGAATTCCCCCTATCTCAACATTTATTAAAACCTTAACATCCTTTTCTTCCTTTAATACATGTTTTTTCTCTTTTTGATGGGGGCTTACTCCTTTTCTTGCCATGCTTGTGTCTTAACCTCTAGGAAATAATTTGGGCCATTATTATTTTTTTGAAGCATTTGAAAATTATTAAAATCATAGCTTGATGAAGAGGGATAATTTTATCACCCCTCTTGATGTCCAAAATGTAACTCTCAAGGAAATGAAGATAAAAGTGAATATTGATAGGTACATCATGTCTAAGATAATTCAAAAATATGAAATGTGACAAGTAAAATACCTTATGTATTCATTATATGATAATTAAAATCATTATTTGTTTTTACACCTCTTTATACAGTTGTGGGAAATTCTTCCAAGAGAGACCATTATGTAGGGGAGAGAGATCCTCTCCCTCGAGCAGAATGTTTTTGTCCTCTTAGTAATTTCTTCTAATCTTGTATATTTTAGTGACTTCCATATTTATAACCATGATAAGAGATATTAGGTTCTATGTGATATCTATTTGGATCCCATTAATATCTATTATATTTCAATTCCATCCCTTCAATAACATCTTGGAAACATGCTCATCATACCCTTCGATTCATAACATAAAATTAGCCATGACTCCTTACTACAAAATATTCCATAGCTATTCATCTTATTTTATGTTATCTAGAATAGTAAGTTCATTCCTATGAAGCTTCCCCCTCCCCCTCACCCCCTCCTCCCCTCATTTTTTTGTTCTTATGAATAGTTAACTCTCTTAAAATTAACTTGATTAACTCTTTCATTGAAATTTTTTTGGGGATTTATTATAGTTCTTGTTCTTGAGATCCTTAAGGATTTGGCATGTTATATCACCATAATTATAAATACTGGTGTTTTATCTTGAAATGCCCTTCACATATGTTTAGAAATACCATATCATGATTTATTTATATAGAAACATGATATATCATCTAATGTTGAGATTATTTCTAGTGATTTTCGGCATGGATAAAAATCATTGTCTTACAAGATAGGCTTTTGATTCAATCCTTTGATGGATTATTATGGGTAATTACTCATTGTTTTTCCATATATTTAGTCTATAAAAATTTACCCCTTAATTTTCAAACTAATCATCATATTGGTTCCCTTCCCTATATGTATGTTGAATAGTAATTTCTTAAAAGGATTCAAATAATATTAAAGATTCCTCCACAATTTGCTTGATACTCCATCCTATCATATTTTTGGGATAAATTATTGATTATATTTAAAAAATATCCTTCTAATATAATATTTTTAATACATAATTATTTATCCAATATTAATACCCATAAGGCTACTAGAGCTTCTACCTACGATTTCTTTGTATATGCATCCCACCTAGAAACACATCAATAAAACATCCTCTTCCATCCCTTAGGATTCTTTCACCCTTGATACCCATGGGTTTCCCTTGGAATATTTATTGAAGTTAAGTTTCACCCAACTAGGAGTTGGGGTTCTCCATTTAGAGTTTTTTCTAACATCCACTCTTGGATCATTAACCATTGCATTCTTTACCTCTAATTTTCAATTGACTATTATCTTAGTCTCTTCCTCTGACATTCTATTGGGTTTAATTTGAAGCTTAAATATAATTTTTTCTTTAATTATTTATAGGATATTATCCCCCACCTTTTCACTTGAGATTTTATTATATCTAAACACTTCATTGTTCCTTTCCTTCCATATACCCTAGATATCATGAGGAATGTCTAGGTTAAAAATATAAATCAATTTATCATTGACAAAGGGAAAGAAGGTCCATGTCCACCATAGATATAACACTAAAGGATATTACACTCAATTGATTTTGAATTTTTTTGATATCTTGCTCCAGATTTTATGAGCAAAAGAGTAAAAGATGAATAGATTATCCCCAATTTCATTCTCTTGATCACAAAGAAAAAATCTATTGATAATCAATGAAACCTTTTTTCTTAGGTTGTCAATGGTTAATTTTTTATTTTTAATAGCCAACCACAAGAAATTTTTTATCTCTAGAATAAGGGTTTTACTCCATAGTTTAAACCAAAGAACATTATCTCTAGTAATAGAGGAGATTAAGTTGTAACCAAACTTCATGTTATAGATTCCAAAAAAGGACTTAGTACAAATAAATTCTTCATCTTGAATTAAATTAGAGATATGGAAATTGTGATTAATGTTACTAAGGTTATTGCAAATAACTAGATCTTGCCATTAGAGAGAGATGTTAGTGATCTAATTCTAATGTTTTCCTTCCTAAATTTTTTTTATGTAGTCATATAGCATACACCCCTAAGAGAGTAGGATGGTAGTCATAATTTGATTCCATGGTTCCAAAGAGATACGATGTTTCTCAAATAACCAATCATGCTCCTTGAATCTTACCCTTTCTATATTTACTACCTTCCATTTATAGCCATTTTTAATATTTTTTTGATGGTTATAATGAAATTTTAAAATTTGGAACCTCTCACAAACTGGTCTTCTTCAATAAAATATAAATCTTTTCTTGAAATTAGACATTTGTCTTGTATAATTCTACCCCAATGAGCTAAGTATGTAATAATTTTCTAGGCCATTTTAGTGATTATATCCTTTTTCATTCATCTAATTTTCCTTAATCATAAACCTCCATTACTTTTTGAAGTGCATACCCTTTCCCATTCCACCTAATTGAGTGTATTTTTATCCTATGTTCTAGTTCAAAAGATTATTCTCTAGATCTTTTCAATATTTTTTGCTATCATCTTAGATATCTTAAATAAAGACATCAAATGAATTGGTAAAATTTTCAATGTAATCTTTATATGCCATAAATTACCCACCTTAGATAAAATATCTGCTTTACATATAGATAACTTATTATAGAATATCCTCAACAAAGGATTCCATGGTGAGGAAGGTAAATTGTCAGGATATAGAGAAATTCCCAAATAATTGGTTAGCATTTCCTTAATCTGACACCCTAGAATGGATATAATCCTATTTTATCTTACTATAGGTATGTCAAATAAATATAGAAATATTTTTTCAAATTTAATTTTATGATTTGAATCACTTTCATAAATTTGAATAATTCTTTTTACTTCTCTTGCTTCTCAGATTGAAGATTCAAACATAATTATTGTATCATCAACAAATTGTTTATATAAAGATGGTTCCACATTCCGAGCTAGTTATAAATTTTTCAAATATCTATTAGATAGATTAGCTGAAAGAAACCTACTTAAACACATAGTCATAATAATAACAATAAATGGGGATAAAGGATCACCTTATCTAATGCCTCTTTTACTATTAAAGTACCCTAAAGGAACCCTGTTAACAAGGATTGAAAACATGATGGATGAAATTCAATTATTTATGAGTTACCTAAAGCCTTGAAATACAAATTATATTAGAACTTTATCTAGAAACCTCAAGTCCACCCTGTTATAAGATTTATTCATATAAAGCTTGAGAACCATACTTTCTTGGTTATTCTTTCCCATAGAGTGAAAGGTCTCATGAACCACTATTATGCCATCCTATATTTGTCTTCCTTGAGAAAAGCTTCCTTGATGAAGGTTGATAATTTTATCCATGAATGATTGCAATATAATAGATATAATTTTGGTAAGAATTTTGTCGACAACATTGCAAAGGCTATTAAAATGGAAATAAGATAAATTTGAAGAAACTTATTTCTTTGGAGTTAGAACAGTGAAAGAATTATTGAACTCTTTCAATAGGTTTCTAGAAGAGATGAATTCATTCATTGTCTTTATTAAATATTCCTTCATAATATCCCAAAATACTTAAAATAAAGCTCTAGGATAACCATCAAGTCTTATGATTTTGTCCTTATTCAAAAGTAAAATGGTTGAGTTTTGTTAGATGAAGCACATGACATAATAATTTCATTGTCTTCTTATGCAATGATCTCTGAAATAACATGTGGAATCTACTATTCTGATCTTACATGAGCTCTAGGTTTTTATTCATATATGTATTTAAAGAAGTTAACACACTCTTCCTTGATAACATCCCTTTTTGAACATAATTACCAACTACTCCTCTAAAGTTTCTTGATTAAATTATGAGTTCTATGTTTTATAGTGGTGAGATAGAAAAATTTGGTGTTCCTAACACCCTTTTTTAGCTAAATTGCTCTAGACTTCTACCTCTAAATGGTTTCTTCTTTGGTTTATAAAGAGTGATATTGATAGAAAATATGATTCTCCTTAAATTTATTCTAATCATCGAATCCATGAAGAGCTAAATTATCTTTTAGGGTAGATAATTATTCCCTTAATCCATTTTTTTGAGAAAAAATGTTTCCAAATACATCCATATTCCATACTTTGATAATAGTTTTGACATTTTTAATCTTAATAATTAGTCTATACATGGCTGATCCATGAGTCTCAATATGACACCATTATATAATTTCATCATGAATTTATAGATGCTTGAACCACATATACTCCATTATAAAATGCATTTACTCCTTCCTAGATTTATCCTCAATAACCAGCTTAAATAGATTATGATCTGATCATATTTTAGGGAGATGGATTAAAAATAAATCCTTTAAAATGATCCACTGCAATGAGAACAAAACCCTATTTAATCTTACATGAAAATATTTTCTCATATTATTGTATTAGACCATGTGAAAGGGGTACCTCTTAGGTCTTTATCTAACATATTATAATCCAATATGAAAGAGGCTAAATCTTCCATGCTATTTGAAAATGTATGATTGACTCCTCTTTTTTCTTTTAGTGATAGTGGCATTTTAAAATATCCCACTAAAATCCATAACAAGTCTTTACAATTGGATCTAAATATCTAAAGTTCCTCCCACAATCTTTTTTGAGCACTAACAAAGTTATGTTCATAAATATTTGATAGGATCCATATTGTTCCATCCTCCTTATTTGTAAATAACACTGCCAAATGATGTCTAGATCTACTCATGACATCTTCTAACAAAAAAATTATTATATAAAGTGGCTAAGCCTCCATAAGCTCCTAAATAAAAGACACATGTATCTTTCACTTCCTTCAAAAGTTTTAATTTGTTTTACTCAAAAATATTTTCATCAAATTTTTTTCCTAAATGGATAAGACCATCAGATTATGAATCTTTCTAAAATCCATAAAGAATCTATGTTTATTAATACCCTTCAAACCTCTGATAATCCAAAAATTAACTATCATGATCAATTTTTATATTGAGATTTTCCCCCTTTGAAAGGGAGTGTTGATTTTGATCCATCTACTACTTCTCCTTATGTAACTCTTCCTAGCACCTCTTTTTTCAGAGGTCCTACCTATTTTAATAGGAGAATGTACTTTGGATACTCTCATCCATATTATTTTAGACATGGATGGATTAATTTCTCCTTTCTCCTTGTTTTTTAATGGTATAAATTCACTTCCTATTTTTTTAGAACTGAAGAAGAATGTTTTAGTTATTTATCTTTAGGAAGAGTCTTTTCAAATTACTTTGCCTTTTCTAAATCAATTATAGTGTCTTGATCTGAGCAAGGGAATATTTTTATATTTGTGTCCTCTACTTATTTTACCAAGAGAATAAAATAAAATTTATTTAAGATAACATGAGAATTTAAATATTTACGTGAAAGAGTGAAGGAGATATCCTTTATGCAATTAACCTTTGTGGATCCCCACACTTGAATTTATGCATCTTGAAGATTGATAATACCATTTTTATATTGTATATATTTAATCACTTCTTCTCCCTCATTATATTTGTTTGTAATGTAGCCTTTGGTAATAGTCTCTATCTCTCTCAATTGAATCCATATTTTCTTTACCCTTGTCTAAAGCTTCCACTAGATTTTGAGTAGAACCTTCTCCATCAAGTTATTTCCATCCTTTTCTACCATTTATTCTAAAATTTGATCATTATAAAATAACAAAAGGAGGTTGTTATGAAGTATGTTCCCTCTGATTATTTGAGGCATTCTTTCCATTTCTCCACCTTTAGTATTTACTTCAAAATTAATATGATATTTTTTCTTCCAGTTTTTAAAACCCTCTTATCGATTTATAAACTTCTATTCTTAGGGACTTATGGACTGAGTTTTAAAATATGTCCCATTTTGTTACATTTAGATTAAATCATGGATGAATGTCCAGGTTTAATATATTTCATCCATTCCCCTACTAAGATATGTATAAAAATAAATTGATGGATACCTTGATTAACAAAAGCATTAAAATAAAATATAGCATGCACAAACCTAGTTCATGATTTTGCCACTACATTGAATGATATAAAATACTCCAAAGTATTAAAAAAGATGATGAAAAGGTCATCATCCTAAAAATCCAAAGGAATACATGGTAACCTTTACCCAAATAGGCATTAGATTTACATCTTCCCTTTATGGATCAAAAACTAGTTTCCATTTATTCAAAAATAATCCTTCCATAAAACCTTTTATTTTCCATTTTTATACCCACATTCTAAACACATCATTATTTAGCATGGTCCCTATAAATTTGCCTACTAAAGTGTATTAAATTCTCAAAGAGTCTATTTACATCAATGTCTTAGGGAATTTTATATGAATTCCCTTCTCATCCTTTGAGATCAGAAGTTCTTCACTTGGTCGAATCTCCTTTTGATCTAAAACCTTATCTTTCAACTTATTGGCCTAGGTAATCTTTCCATTTCCTTGTCCAAGGGAATATTTTTTAATGGTGCTTACCCAAATGATCCCACACCAAGGTGTCATAATAAATGACTTACATAGTCTTAGTATGAATAAATAAATGGTGTTGCCCAATTTATAGATGAGAGGCTCTACCCTACCTTGTTAGATCGACCCAACACCATATCCCTTTTGTCTCTTTAAATCACCATTAAATTTTATTTTGCACATATTTTCCCATTTCTACTCCACTCCTTTCAACACCATGCATGTTTGTTTAGTCCATTTTTTTCATTTTTATGTGTGTATCGAATATATTTTTTGATAATATTATAGCCATCAAATCCTACACAATAAATGCCAACTCATATTAACACACACACTCCATTTCATCCAAATATGGGTATCACTATCAATTTTATATAAATACAATCCACTAGAGTTTTGTGTATCATATTGAATCAAATAAGTATATCCCCATGGTAATATTACACCACTAAAAGCATAAACATGTTAAATGTATCACTAAGCCAAGGAATACAATTACACAAGATCTAAGCTTGAACATGATGCCTTTATTTTGATCATCTTCTTATAAGGGATTCTCACCTCAAAGTTGTTGTTGAAGGCTTATATTATATTCACACCCATCCCACTATGTATTAAGACATGAATCATAATATATTCCATTCTCAATCATAATTTTTATATAAGAGACGAGCTTTATAATTATTTGATATATTTATTCTATAATACAGGAGAATTGGAGAAATTTTATCATAACCATGGTCACTAGATTTTCTTTATGTTTAATAAATATTTTGATGCAATACTTTATCACCTTTTATGGCATTTACTTAACTAATATGGTATCTACAAGTTTGGTGTTTTTCATGTTTTTCATGTGATTTTTCTCTCTCAATTTATTTTTATTAATTTTTTTTCAATTTTATTCTTTCATATTTACATTTCCTTAATTTGAAGGCATATCTTCCTACTAGTCTTAACTTTGAAACACCTTATCTAGATGGTGTGTTTACATTTCTGAATGATGTATCTATAGGGCCCACCAAAGCAGTCAATGTCTAGTGCTTACACCTAGCCTAACTTCCATTAAAAATATGTTAAGTCAAATAATGACTATTAAGGTAAGCAACAATGATTAAAGTAAATGACAATGGTAAACCCAAATGTTAGGGGTGAAGTAATATGAAATGTTAATATTTTTTGAACATTGATCACAAAAATTAAATGTTATACCAGTTACTTATGTGCCTTTACCTTGTTCTATTTATAATATTCCATTAAACTATTCCTTTTTGACCTATGCAAGAGATCGTGCATCGTTACCCAACTCCATAAGAATATATCTCATTCATAGGAGTATCTATGAAGAAGAATTTTACTATATAATTTGGATACCTTTAATGAATTGCATTATCTACAATGTTAAATATCCAAACCTATTTAGTAACATATCAATTTAACATCTTAGAACAACACAACCACTCAACAGGGTATAATAATTCATGATTATTCTCTAACATAAATCATTCAATATTTTATTGAATAGTTTTTATAACTAGGATGAAATTATCTTGTGTAATAAATCTGGGTTATGTTATGTTGACTATATTATTGATTACTTGATGGATTTAATGATTATTTAGGGCATAATCATTCATTCAATGCATAATTTATTGATTTTTTTCTATTATGATGGGATCAATCTATTAATTTCTAGTTAACTTAGGTATCAATGTTGGTAATACTCTAATGAATCTTATATTGAAACATTTCATTGATAAAAATTCTAATATAGAATTACACACTCTCTATGTATAACTTCCATATTCTAGGAGTTATGGTATAGGAGTGTTACTTCAATTTTAAGTAATAATTGGCATGGATTTCTATAGGGTATTTGGAAAGTATAATTCTTATTCCATGTTAACTATACTCACTATGCTAATTCATGAAAAGAATTGAAATAAGGTTTTATTTTTGCACAATTCACTTGTATTAGGTGTGTAATTACTTTGGATGTATATTCTCTCTTGATAACATATTTAAGTTAAGAAGAAGTGATTGGCATTCAAAATTTCTCCTCAATTATTTAGTGATAATTGTGCTAATGTGAAACCTTCCATCTATAAATTTTTCTTTTGGGATTTCAAAATACTTATTGTGTTTATTTTTATTGATAAATCAATCAAGTTAATAATATAAAGATTGTGGAAACAAATTGACTATATTTATGACTTATTTCAGAATGATTTTACGATCTTACCATGTTCTTTGTTTAAACCTACATTTATGCTTTATGACTTAGATCATACTAATGGTGGTTATAACTATTCCCTTAAATGGTGATATGAATGCTAGGCTTTTTTATGACTATTATCTTTTTTTTTAAATTAAATTTAAAAAAAAAAACAAAATATAGAATTACACTCTCTATGTATTAATGATTAGTTAGGGAATATTCAATGCATAGTTTATTGAATAATTTTGGTAATTAAGATGAGAGTAGTCTAGTATTTTATAGTTAACCTTAGTGTCAATGTTGGTTATACTTCAATGAAGCTTGTATTGAAACACTCCATTGATTTTATAAGTGAATGTACTATTTGATTTGGATTTTAGAACATAGAAGACATGATTGTGTTTGAAAGCTTAGACTTCATGGAATTTTGGATTTGCATTCTTGCACATGGAACTTGGTTTTAAAGTTTGGATGCTAGTATTTGTTATGACTGTTATCTTTTTATTTGATCAAATATTAGAAAAAATTATAGCATATAATTACACAAGCTCTATGTATTAATGCCTTATTCTACGAGGTAAAATATATGAGTGTGATTTTTATTTAAAGTATTAATTGGAATGGATTTTCATAAGGTACTTATAAATTAGAATTTTTATTCCATTTTCATTATACTCACTATGCTAATGCATGTGAGGCATTGAAATAAGGTTTTAGTTTTATGATTAGTTCCCCTGTATTTGGTGTGTAATGTATTTCATATTATTTTTCTCTTGATAATGTATTTAAGTTAAGATAAAATGATTTCCATGTGAAATTTATCCTTAGTTATTTAGTGCTAGTTGTACTAATGTGAAACCTACTATGTATAACTATTTATTGTGGGATTGCAAAAAACTTATTGTGTTCATTTTTGTTGATAAATTAATCAATTTAATAATATAAGGATCATGTAAACCCATCTATTTTATTTTTTACTTCTTAAAATAATTAATATTTATGGGGTAGAGTTAGAGTTTTGTGTGAATATTTTTTATCTATGATAAGTAAGATTCATGAGATGTGAGTTGTTTGATGTTATAACCTATTGGGTTTCTATCAATGAATGAGAAGTGAGGTGTTTTATGGTATACCATGTTGGGTTGTAATAATTCAATTTATTTATTTAATTTTATAATTATAGTAAAGGTAAGAATTTAGGGAGATAATTATTTAGTACACTAGTATTAGTTGGTATTTGAAAGTTTTCATTAGTAGCCTTATATGCAGTATGTTAATGAAATGCATGGTAAATATATACATTGTTAGTTTTTTATTTGATCAAACTATCTAAGGATAACCATGTCAAAGTGTTATGGTTAGGGTGTATTAACTTCTTTTCATTAACATGAGATTATTATATGAATCTTGAAGGTGCTTATGTTTTCTAAATGTTTAATTTTTTTGCATAGGATTTGTAGATACCAAAATCTAATTTATTTAATAATCTAATCTTGTACACTTAGAAAATATCCATCAAGGTTATACATTTTAGTTATAGACCTACCCAATGTTGAGAGGCTCATGTTCATTATCTATCTATGTCTAAATTATGTATATCTTAGTCTGACAATTATTATTTAGATGACTAGGCATTATATATTGTGAAAAAATCTATAAACATGACTACTATCCTTCACTACCAGTTTTGGACATGCATATATTTCCTATCTTCCTAGATACTTAAGTCCTAGACAAACAACTATGTCGATGCAAGTTTCCATCTTTCCTAAAAAGTTTCTAGTTCCCAAAAGTCATCCAATTTAAAAATTAAATGTTCACCTATGTGATTTAGTGTGAGATATTTACTAAAAGGATTGGTATATATATAATATCAACCTTGATTCATTACTCACCTATAAAATACTAGGAACTCAAAAGGAAAAAACATAAGAATTACATAATTTATAATTCAAGTTAGAAAATATACCCTATTTATATAAAAATCATAGCTATAGTATTCAAAAAAATTTAAATCATTTGAAGAGAAGTTCATGAGCCATATTTTCCAAGTTACAAGTTAGGTCACTACATGTTTTTTCTTATCACATAATAGATCATTGATCACACATAATCCAATAGGTATGGGAGAAATAAATAAGTTTGAGACCCTCTATAAAGTATTATCTATTTAGGCAGTGATAATTGGTAGAGGGGTCCTTGGGAAAACTCAACATTGTAATCCTACTAACCCATTTTTATCATAGTCACTGTAAGGGTGAATAATCTAGGGTTTTATCATTCAAAAAAGAGTTATATACTTTTTTAACATTTTGAACACACAAGAATAAATGAAACAAAAAACTAAAAGGATCTACTTGGACACATCTAGATCTAGTTAGTATTCTATACATGACACATTTGTCAAAGTTTGACACAGGCATTGACATAACTATCTTGATATGACATAATTTTTTGAGGCATTAGAAAGAATTTTCCTATAGTATGATGTTTGTTCTAGGATCATCTTCTAGTCTAATTCTAGCCTATTCTAGACCAGACTTGTTATCACTTGAATTGTGCATCCATAGTTTTAGAGGGCTATCATATGTGTTGATGAATGGATTTTCCATGCCTCGTACCTTAGAGTAACACATTGGAGAGTTATTAATTATCTTTATATAATAATGGGATCATCTGCCAAGGTGTGTGAATATTTTTCTCCTTAGGATGAACCTCTAGAGTAGGTCAACTTAACTCTATTATAGATACACCTAGCTTATGACCAATGCATAGACATATAAAGATCAAAATGAAACCTACAATTAACACTAAACCTATACATGACAAGAGAAAGGGGGATGGTAAGATATTGTTAGAAGGTAAAAGGTGATCCACCAAGAATAGTGTGATCATCTCACCTATTTTATGACACAATAAAACTAAAAGACTTAGTAAATAAACTTCAAATGAAATGCAATGAATTAGTGTTTCACATGTAGGCAAGGAAACACAATGTAACACTAAGAGGGTAAAAAATAATCCATAAATAATGTCTATGTAGACCCATATATACATAGAATATGACCTAAAAGGAATCTTAGTTCTACATAGAGGTGTGAAGAGAGGAAATAAATGAGAGGGATAAAAATCCACATATAAATATCAACAACCAAAAGTGCACACAAAATGTAGAGAATGAATAAAATAACTCAACTCTTGCTAATATCAAGGTCTAAGGTGATATAACAAGCTTGAATGGACATATATTCATTATACTAAGAGATGGATCCTTGGAGGGAAAACTTTGGTAGCATAATGTTGACTAAAAAATGTTTCAGCTTTTATAATGTAAGACCAAAAATTTTATAGGTAATGAAGAGCCCATAGGTCATTAACTAAAATCTCACCCACTATCAGGGTAGTTATGACATTTAATATTGATGTGGAGAAGTATTTGGGATATTTTTCAAAATATATCACATGCCCATGTATTGACAATTTGATATCCACCTTGGAATTTAATTCTACATTGATTTTATTCCCTTCACATCCAATTATATCCCACAATTATTCTCATTTATGGTAGTCACCTACCAATCCACCTAGGCCATCTTGATAATGTGTGGACATGTAAGCATATCCTTGGGATTTGCCTCATCATCCTATACAAGAATTAGAGTTGTTATGCACCCATATTTTCAAAGTTTTATACATGGATTCACTCTAAAGGTAACATAAATATTTGGCCATGTAATGTGGTTGCGAGCTTGTGAAAGGCACTGAAAGAGATCTTCTATAGAAATGCATCATGATCTAAACTCCTTCTACACCTATCTATACTTCAATACTTTATGTTAGGGAGACCTTCACACTCTAAATTATGTATTTTTCTAGTGTGGTGAAGTATATTTTCATGGGGCATGTATTAATGACTCATTATGGGTGTGGATCCATAGTTGATGAGATGACTTGAATTGATTATTGAGTGAGGGCATGAATGGGAAGTGTTTATGTAAGAAATCATTATTTGGAACTCAATATCAATGTAATATCATAATTATTTATTTGATACCTTTGATATTAGCACTTATTTAATGGTTAATTGGAAATTCAAAACTTTTGGTGACCTTTGTAAGCCACTTTCCTGCTACGTGAGAACCTAAATGCCTTGAATCAATCCATTAGACACATAGTCATTGAGAATTACTTGATATTTATTAACTTGAATGTGATAAGGTGTAAGAAGGCCACTTAAGTTTATAAGTAATTTAGATACATTACATAAGGATGAACAAGTCAAAACCATGCCAAATGATGATTAGATAAATGATAAAACTAGGCTAATAGAACTTTGCACATGAACTTGCAGGAAATAAAACTATTATAAATAATAACAAGTGCATGTGACACTTATGGAAATTAAAACATATAAACTGATATTTATAGGGGTATTCATGATCATCAAAGTTATTTTTTGAGATGAATACTATTGATGGAGATAAGAAACATTTCTTCACTTGGTCTTGTACGTTGATATGCATTAGCTTGCTTACAACTAACTATGGTGCATGGGCCACTCCATATAGCATAAAAATTTAAATTCTTTCCATCATTTTCTCTATCCTCATCCCATTTGAGTACCATTTATCCTTGATTAGATCTTTTATCAATAGCCCTTTTGTCAAATGCTCTCTTGGTTTGTGCCTATTGAAGCTCTATAGTGTGCATGGCCCATACCCTAAGTTTTTCAAGATCCATTAGTTTAAATAATTTTTTTATCATGGAAAAAATTTCAAGTAACTCCAATTGATGAACTAGATATAGTGAGGAAAATTTTAAAGATGCAAGCACCTACGATTCCTTCCCATAGTCTAGCACAAAGGGAAAATTTCCCAGCACCCTTTCTAGCATTATTCAATCTACCTAGAGGGTTATTTATAACTTAGTATACTATGATCACTGATTATCTTCCATGGTTCAATTGATGATGAGAACCAAGTTCTTGTTGGTTTATTTAGCCAAACCATTGGGGGTAATAGTTTGAGTACGTGCTTAGGTAGATACTATACTTGAGCACCCATTTGTTGATCTTGGTTTCAATAAAGGCCAGTGAATTATCTAAGATAATAGTGGTTGGGACACTAAATCTTATGAAATGTTCTCATAGAAGTCCATAATAGATATTTAATTAGTTTTTTAATGCATTATCATCTTCAACCACCTTGTGAAGTAGTTGGTCACTGTGAGGATTAATTTATGTCCAATACTTGATAGATTTATCATGTTGATGAAGTCCATGACCCACTATGCAAAAGATTGATTAGTTTGTATTAGACATAAGGGTATGGATGTTAATTTATTCTTGCCTAAAAAGAAGTATCACTTATTAAAACTATTATCACTTGTATTTTTTACCCTTTGAGGAGATGTTAAATCTCTCATTATCTAATTGGCATAATGGAAACACCTATAGGCTTGTAGGTAGCCTAAGGATGAGGTGAATCTCTAGATAGGGCTAACTCCTTTGATGTACCACTTTAGAACACAAATAAAATTAAATTTGGGGGGTGAAAATGGAGAGAGATAACTAAAAAAAACTATCCTAAGGGAGGTGATACACCAAATATATTTGACTTCCAACCATATGCATGTTACACTTGAAATCAAAGGACAAACTAAACATACACTTCTCCAGTCTTCCTCTTCTTACATCAATGTTATATTGTGAGGTTATGTATGAATGTGTAAAGCTAGGAGGACTAGACAAGAGGCCTATGAGGGAAATAATTAATACACTAACTCACTCAATCCTTGAAATTTCCTAAAACACTTCACATGCCTTGCAAAAAGAAGCTTTCCAACCACAAATAGATGATATAATGAAATAACATGCTAAGCAATTCATAGTCTTCACTTATGTAAAATCAAACAATACAAATGAACATACTAATAATATTCATGGAGGAGGTAAAAATCAGTAGTCATATTTATCAAAAAGTATACAAATGAGTAGGGCTTCACCATACTCAGGTGGAGCATGAAGTATAATGGCCAAAATGGCTAGTTCTTGTAGAACTTGAGAGAGAAAGGAGAAGAGACAAGTCTAAGGGTAAAAAATACAATTGTAAAGATGAGAGAATCAGTTAATTGTGCATGATAATAGGATATAAGATGAAACATAAAAAGGTTAGGAATCCCAAGTGTCCATCTAAGTCATCAAAATCTCGTAAAGTGACATAAAACTCCTCATTCTAGCTTAAAAAAAAACCTTCATGATTGGCCCTATTTGAATTACTCATAAATAACTAAGGCTAGGTAAAATTATTATATTTAGTTGTAAATTTATCAATAATTCCCCTCCATGCATTGGTTGTAGGCTTGGTCATATGCAATCACCTAGAAAGGAGTTATCATCATCTAGTATCTAGAAAGATTCATCTTGTATGTACCCTACACATTTGGCCTCAAAATTGGCATTATTTTATCATGAAAATATGTGGGAGGAAGTGTATTTCACCTATCAATACCATCCATGGCCTTAGAAGCATCAAGGACACCTTAAATTCAGCTCACTTGAAGCTTTTCACCCTTCTCACTAGTTTGTCTAGTATGCACATTTTGACTAAATGATATAAGAGCTCTTTTTGAGTAAATTAAGAGTTTTATGAGGAATTAAATGAATATTTGGAGTTATAAAAAGTATTAATATTAATCCTAAACTTTGTTTCATCTTTATAATCCTCCTTAAACCTGCACAACACAAAAAAAGGTCAAAACTACCTTATTTCTACCATGTTCATACAGATTCCATATAGATAAAAAGTATAAGAGGTAGATAGAGTGAGTCCTATACAAGTTTAAATAGGTTTCATATCCAAAATATTCCATTATAATGCATCTCAAACCTCATTTCCACAAACTAGTCATAAGCAAGGGTTTGCAAAGGTTTTAGCTTATTTTCATTGTTAGAGTTTGTTCATAAAGATTTGACATACAACCTACCAAAAAATTAAAAAAAATTATATTTAAATACCTTCATAAAAATATTTTAAATCCTTTATCTTTCATGAAAACCTTTCAATAATATGTGAGCATCTGAACTTAGTTTATCGAGCTTGTTTTCCTGTTTCTTGCATGCCTGAGTTGTCTTGAGTTCTAAAAATGGATTTATTTTATTTTACTTCACTTTAAAATATTTAAAAATTATTTACTAACCCCATTAACATTTTTCAACAAGTTTTAAATCTTATCTCTTGCTATAAGTGTAATAGACCCCCATTTGGACACTAGGTCTAGTCGTGCCTAGTATGCCTGTTTACAAGCTTAAGCCCAAAATGACACTTTCTGTGTCTTCCCTACATTAAAATAGCTCAAAAATATTTTTATACATCACATAAAAATTTTAAAATTCATTATAAATATCACATAGGTCTATAATTTAAATTTAACCCTTAATTGGTCTTTAGGCATGACTATGCCTCATGAGCCTGTTTGCACTTTTGAGGGTCTAGGGCACCCTATTTGATTTAATCATTTATTTATTGGTTTAAATGATGTTAATAGGTGTCATAAATATTTTAAAACCATATTTAAATAAAATATAAACCTTTATTTCATATTATTCTCCCATCACTCAAGGTTGTAGGCTTTGTACATAAGGGGAAGTGCCTCTTGTTTGACATAAAATAATGGGTACTTCCCCTATTCTCTAAGAAAAAATGAACATTTTAGTGAATTTTATAATATATAATTATCCCATAAATAAATTATAATCCTAATATTATGTCATTTGACCTCAAAAATCACTCCAAAACCCAAAATGAACTCTTCCCATGGTAGACTATGTGCATGATTTGAGGAATGGGCTATATGATACATCATTAGAACATATTATTCCTTTGATTCCACATACTTAGGATATAAAATTATGGTCACTATAATTATACAGGTTTTTATTATTCTTATAATACCTTTTCATCTTTGTTTACACCTTGAATTGAGAGCTTTCCCAATTAGACCTAAGTGATAAATTAGAATTGCCTGCATATTTTCTCTACCTATAGGTTACACATCATAAATTAGGATTAATATAATGTTTAAAGATTTATATAGAGTTACTTGGAGTTATTTTTTACCTTTCCTCTCCTTCCTCATTGCTTTTAACTATAAACATTCTCATTTCGTATTTTAGACTAAAATGTTACTTTGTTGATTGTATTATGCGATTTTCCTCCTTCAAATGTAACCTTGTAGGTGTTCTTATATATTTTTAGGTCCAAAAAAATATAAAAGACATTATTTATATTTTTTATGTTCCTTGGAACTCATATAATTCATATCTCATTAGGATAATATCCTTCTATCACCAATAATACCATGCCCCTAACTCACTACTTGTCTCAGTTCACCATAGCTCACTGTATGGACTATCTCTTCACCCTATAGGAAGGTAAGGTGTTAAAACGTCCTAAAAAGATTAAATATACCTTTATCACCCATAAAATTATTCTCCATACTTTATCACTTCCTCAAATAATAGTTTTAGGTCTTCCTTTTTTCTTTGACTTACAAGATTGTGTTTTTAGCTCTAAGCCTAGTTGTAGGTTGTCATAAGATCTCAAGGAGTCTGCATAGGATTGTTACATCATGTTAGTGGATTATGAATCTTATCCTAGTCCCAATTTATGTTTTAAACTACTTTTTATATCATTTAAACCTATTTTTATTGCTTAACATGCATATTGAACTTACTAAACTGAGCTTTCCCTTAACTAACTATAAACCTTGCCTATAGGTTACTGTAGATGTATAAGAGTTTAAAATATAGATTTTTCATGATATGTGTGAACCTAATTTAGATACCTTAAAGTCACAAGTTACATATTTTAACTATAATTCAAATTTTATAGACTTAAATCACCAAATGGGCATCAAGTTGGAAACTTTGTTCTATACCCTGTTGTAGGTGCTTATTTCCCAGTGTATGGAGTGGAAATATACATGGGAGGCAAAAAAATAGTCTATCCCTCTCCTTTTATGATATTATTACCATTAATTCTCATTATAATCATTTTAAACCATCCTAATATGGGCATATTCTTTATTTTCAACTTGAATGGAAAAAGGTCCCTATATGACTTAGGCCTATAGATGATACTAAAGGAAATTAGTGTTTCAATGGGAACTTTGAGACCTTGAATGACCATATTCCACTTGTCATATTACTCAAAAACTTGGAATAGTGATTTTACATGATAGAGGTTATAATTTAAGGTAATTAGGATGAATGAAAATTATTTAAATCTCTATTGTAAAATGTCCACAAAACACTAACGAACTCTGTTTTCCCTTTTTTGGGAAAACAGTCCTGTACATAGTCCATTAACTCTATAAGATGATCCACACTTTGAATTTTACAAAATAACTTTTAAAATGAATATTATATGGTTATAAATCAATATTAGGACTTGAATAATGGTTTTTAATGCTCCCATGTTTCTATGTAGACACCTTTACATTTATGTGCTAGGACCTATAGGTAAACATTTTTTGTATATAGGTAGAAAGTGCAACATATAGGTAGTGAGTGTATTCACATACTTATGATTAAATTTAGGATTTAAAAAATATATAAAATTATTTTTTTTAAATTTAAAGACCTTTACCAAGCCTCAAACCTTCTTCCCACATGCTTTTCTTGATTCAAGTACCTATACGTGAGTATGTTCATGGCTACTTAATTGAAAAAGTTGTATATGACTGTAACTCTACTTTTATTACATAATATGGAAGCTTGATCACCACTTCATGATTATAAAGGATTCAAAAATACTTAAAAACCTTAAACACACATATTTTTACATCCTTATACTCTTTACAAGTCATGACTAAGGCTAAAGAGTAGATGGGAGCTCACTGAGTATAAACATAAACTAAATGTTGGATCCAAGCATGATGATATAAGACTAATAAATGAAGTAAAGGTGATAAATATATAATTTATACATGTAAAAACACCATATCCTATTGAATTTTAATCCCTTATAGGGAATTCAACCTTATACAGTTGGAGAATTAACTATGACTGCACATGGTAGTCTCTTCCTATAACATGAGAAAAATTTGCTTATCCAAAAACCACGAAACATGAAAAAAAGTATGGGAATAATTGGAGAATGAATTCAACATAATCTAGAATAAAAATTAGTAATTGATTCATATAAAATTTCCAAAAATGAAGCAAAACTATAGTGTGCATCAAAAAACTAGTAGAAAAGCATAGTCCACTTTATGAGGATGGTTCATGAAGTAAAAGCCACCATTATATGAAATACTTATATATAAATTAAGTTATATGAGTGTACTAAACCTTCCCAAATAGTCTATAATAAAACCCCATGAGCTATTTGTACCAAGTATAATCCTATAAGTCATGTCTATTTGCCAAGAAGGGTTAAAAGGGATCAGAATGGTTTTAGCTCAAAAATGATATTTAAAAACCATTCCAAACATATAAATTAAAATGAATAAGGTGAAGAGTCACATTACAACCTCTGCCCACATGTCACACTTCTCAAGGAGGTTGTACAAGTGCCAAAATCTTCTTTTCTTCAAGAAAACTACACCTTTTCTTAGGGATCTACCACTTTTCAATTAAAAATGGTTGGTTAAGACCTAAGATGAAACATGATGCATACCATCACCCTGTAGAATATTCACACTTCCCAAGAAATATATACAACTCATTAAATACCCTTTTTGACCTCAAAATGACACAAAAATGATATAAAAACTAAAATAACTAAGGACCAAGGCTAGTATAACTTTAAATGACATCAATTAGCCTATAAAACACATTGTTACATAATTTTAGACCCCTAAAACACATAAATACCAAGTTTTTACCTAGCGGTACCCCAATTTGACCTAAAAGTAAAATTTGGTCAATAAATTGGGAACTCATAGGGGTAGTATGCCTACTATACTAACTAGGCAAGTAGCCTTATCAGTCCATTAAAATTAGGAGTCATCTAAATTCTAAGACAAACAAGAAAACCTTTGACCATTGACCATAAATACAAGACCACTGATTACCTCAACCACTCAAAGTAAGGCCATACACAAAATAAGACAAAAAATTAACAAGACACACTCACATATGTGCTCAATGCACTTAGGGGAATCTAAAAACAAATTATTATGAAAAAATAGAGACTAAGCATACCTCTTTTCTATGATTACAATGAAATATTATTGAATCATCTTCATGGTGAAATGAGACACAATGCCAAGCATGTTTCTATTTGGATTAAATGCTTTATGAATCATACCTATTCCTTAACACTTTAATTAATCTGATCTCAAGTAGATAATCCCCAAATAGATATCCAATGTAGATATATTACTTTTTAACATGTTCACACACTTAATAATTCTTCCCACTCTTCATTTCATGGTCAATTTGTATCTCCTTAGTAGGAATGGCTTCAAGAGGATTGAATTCTTGTTCCTTAAAAGATTGATTCCAATAGGACCTTGTTCCATCCTTCAAGATTTGATATGTTTCTCACAACTAATTGGGAGGATGATATCCCATCTTGATGACTTAAAAAATGTCATCATAAAAAGTATATTCTTTTTGTAAGGATAGATTTGAAAGGTTGATTTTCCTTTGCATACTTGCTTGAGTGCCAAAGTTGCCTTCTCCATCTTTGACCAGATCATAGCCTCCTTAAAAAGGAGTATATCATACTCTAATGACTTCAAAAAAATCATCTAGAGGCTGATTTTTAACTTGTTTTTGCTCATTTATGGTATCTTGCAAAGTGATGGAAGAGCTAATGATCCTTTCTTCTTCTTTGGCAAAAGGAAGACATTCTTCTTCATCAACCCAATAAAAAATTTCCACATAAGACATCACCTCTTATTCATCATTTAAGACCTCCTGAGGGGTCTCAATTTGAATATTAACTTCCATAATATGACTTTGGTTCTCAAGGACTATATGATCCTTCATGTCCTTATTTTTAATTCTAAGACTGGGCATTTTGAAGTCATATGACTTAGTCGAATGAGGCTGCCAAGGAGTTAGGCTTTATTCAAGCAAGAGTTCTAAGTTTTTGTCAATAAAATTCTCTTACTTAGGTCCCCATACTATATTTACATCAAGTAAAATGGTGATGGGGTGAGGACAATATGAATTAGTTTGTGGAGGTGGCACATAGAACTCAAAATCAAATTGAGAGTGAAAAGTAGGAGACTCTTTTGGAAGCTCTTGAGGAAGGGGAGGTAGGCCTTGGGATAAAATAACTTAATTTACTTCCTTCCTCTTGATAAATACTTAGTTAACATCTAATTTATCTTAAGGAGGTTTTCAGGAAAGGGTGGATGGGGTGTGTTTAGGCATATGATATTTTTTTGGGTCTAAACCTTCCATCTCACCTTGACTTAACAATTTCATCTTTACCTCCAACTCTTCAAATTGATTGGTTAGGTTATCTTAGAAAATTATTTATTATAGCTCATAGGCATCATCATGAGGGTAAGGATTTCATGAGGGCTGACATGGAACACAAGAAGCTTCTTGAGGAAGGGTGAGATAGACTTGAAAATGATCAATTTCATCTTAAACTTCACACTCCCTAACAATGCTTCTATCTTCTTTCTTTCCCCATGATTACACTATCTTAATACAGCTTAAAATGTTAAGATTAGAAGTCTTTTATTAAGTAAGGGTGGGAAGGTTTTGTATAGGATCAATCTCCTTCTCAAATTCACACTCTTTGTCAAGACTTTTCTCCTCTTTCTTTCCCCATGACTCTACTATCTTGTTCCAACTTAGCACATTGAGGTTATGAGTTTACTTTTTAGGTGGTGGGGATACAATGGGATAGGGAAATTATGGCTTGATTTACACTTCCTTTAATGCTAACATAGACTATTTCATATGCATATTATCCAACTCAATTTTCCTTTCAAGATTAGCTTAAAAAACAAGATTTTCTCCTTTCAATTCTCTCCTCTAACTAATTGGGAAAAGGATGACTTTGACATCCTTGATTGGGATCATAAGTAGGGATCAAATATGGCTGATAGGGAAATTGGGGAAGTGGATATGAAGGTTGATAGGTTTGGTGAGGTTGATTTTCATGAAGTCCTAGCCTATCCTCTAAGGAAGAAACTAGGACACTCACATCAAGCATCTCACTTGTGAGCATTTGCCAATTGGATCTCTCAATAGGTACCCACACTTTTTTGACCAAATATAATGATTTTATAAACTTATTAATGACATGATTAGGAACATCAATACCATATCCTCTTTGTGTGTCAAGATACAACATGTACTTCTCATATCCCAAAAGAGTTTTCTTAAATGTAGAAATGGATTAACTTGGGAAGTGACTAGGTTGACTAAGAGGAGAAAGACATTGATAAGGCTAGTTATAGGGATGATAAAACTCATGAAAAGGTTGGTAAGAATCACACTAAGGCTGATTAAACACTTTTTCATATTGATAGGGAATGGAACAAGATTAAAAAGTCTCACCAACTTGTGTAAAATAATGCTCAACACCAAAACTAGCCATGAAACTTCATTGAAAGCAAGAACACAAAGGAAAAAAATTATGAAAAATATTCAAAGGATAACTGAGGATTCTTGAATAGATGATATATATTTGGATTCACCATTGATGCTTTGGTATATGCCTCCAAATGCTGATTATTGAGAGACAACACTAAAAATATCTCAACTCCTTGGACCAAGAGTCCCACCGGGCATGCCAAAAACTATTATCACTAGGATTTTCACCCATTAATGAGATGGAAAATCTCTCCTCATCCAAGTGGCACAATGGAAACAACTCTAGGCTTGTGGGTAGCCTAAGTCTGAGTTGAATCTCTAGATAGGGCTAGCGTAATTGATGTACTAGTTTGGACCACAACTAAAATTAACTTTAGGGGTTGAAAAGGGAGAGAGATAACTAAAAAACTATCATAAGGGAGGTGAAACAACAAATATATTTATTACTTATATCCATATTCATGCTACACTTAAAATCAAAGGAAAAATTGAACATATACTTATCCAATCTTCCTCTTCTCACATCAAAGTTACATTGTGAGGTTATGAATGAATGTGCAAAGATAGGACTAGACAAGAGGCCTAGTAAGGAAATAATTAATATACTATCTAAATAAATCCTTGAAATTTAATATAATGTTTCACATTCCCTACAAAAATAAGATTTCCAACTATAAATAGATGATAGAATGAAAAAAACATGCTAAGGAATCCATAGTCTTCACTTATGTAAAGTAAAACATTCCAAATGAACACACTAATAATAGTCATGGAGGAATTAAACATCAGTAGTATTACTAATCAAAATGTATACAAATGAGTCAAGCTTCACCATATTCAGTTAGAACATGAAGTATAATGGCCAAAATGGCTATTTCTTATAAATCTTGAGAGAGAGAGAGAAGAGAGAAGTCCAAAGGTCACAAGGACACTTTTCAAGCTGAGAGAATCAATTATTTATGTATGATAAGAGGATATGGGATGAATGATACAAGGTTAGGAAGCCCAAGTGTCCATCCAAGTCATCAAACTCTTGTAAAATGACATAACATTCCTCATTCTAACTCAAAAAATTGCCTCAATGATCAGCCCTAGTTGAATGACTCATAACCTACTATGACCAAGTAAAATGATTGAAATTAATGGTAAGGGTATAAATAATGACTCTCCATGCATTGGTTATAGGCTTGGTCATCTAGAATCACCTAGAAAGGAGATATCATCATCTGTTGTCTAGAAAACTCCTCTTCCATGCACCCTACACACTTGGACTCAAAATTGGAATTAGTTTATTATTAAAATATATGGAAGGAATTTAATGAAACCTATAAATATAATACATGTATTTTTAATCATTAGGGACACCTTAAATTTAGTTCACCTAAAGTTTTCCACCCATCTCACTAGCTTGTCCAATATGCCAGTTTTGACTAGCTGAGATGAGACCTCCTATTGAGGAAATTATGAGTTATTTTGAGGAATGAAAAAAAATTTGGAGTTATAAAATGTATTAATATTTCTCCCAAATTTTGTTTCATCTTTAGACTCCTCTTAGAACCCACACAACACAAAAAATGGTTAAAAATACCCTATTTCTACCATGTCTATACAAATTATATATAGCTAAAGAGCTTATGACAGAGATTAATTAATATAGAATTTATAATATGTTTCATATATAAAATATGCCATTATAATACATCTCTAGCTTCATTTCCACAAACTGGCCATATACAAGGGTTTTAGCTTGTTTTTACTCTTAAGGTTCATTCATAAAGATCTGACATCCAAATTGCTAACAAATTTCATAAATTGATAGTTCAACACATTCATAAACATCATTAAAATCATTTTTATTTCATGTAAACCCTTCAAAAATATGTGAGCATCTGAACTTAGCCTATCAAGCTTGTTTTCTTGTTTCCTACATGCCTAGGTTATCTTGAGGTCTAAAAATGGATTTATTTGGTTTTATTTTCACTATAAAATCTTTAATAATATTTACTAACCCCGTTAAATTTTTTTAACTGGTTTTAAATATTATATCATGTTATAAGTGTGATAGACCCCCATTTGGACACTAGGTCTAGTCATGCCTAGTATGCATGTCTACAAGTTTAAGACAAAAATGACCCTTTTGTTGTCTTACCTACATTAAAATAGCTCAAACATATCTATATAAATACTTTACACATGTTAAAATAAATTTTAAATCTCACCTAGGTCTATAATTGAAATTGACCCCTTAATTGGTCTTTAGGCATGACCATGCCTCATGAGTTTGTTTGCACTTTTGAGGGTCTAGGGCACCTTGTTTGATTTAATACTTTATTGTTTATTTTACATGATGGTAATATATGTAATAATTTTTTTAAAACCTTATTTAAATATTAGATAAATCTTTGGTTCATATTATTCTCCCATCACTCAAGCTTGTAGGCTTTGTACATAAGGGGAAGTACCTCCTATTTAGGACAAAATAGGGGGTACTTCCCCTATTATCTTAGACAAAATGACCATTTTATTGACTTTTATAAGATATGAGGATATATTAAATAAAATATAAGCCTATTATTAATTAATTTTACCCCAAAATCACTCCAAAACCTAAAATGGACTCTTCCCATGATAGACTGTGTACATGATTTGAGGAATGGGCTGTATGACACATCATTGGAACCTATTATTCCTTTGATTCAACATAATTAGGACATAAAATTATGGTAAATATAATTATATAGGTTCTCATTATGCTTATAATCCATTTTCATCCATGTTTACACCTTGAATTGAGACCTTGTCCAATCAGGCTTGGGTGATAAATTGGACCTACCTGCATATTTTCTCTACCTATAGGTTAGACATCATAAATTAGGCTTGAGATAGTATTTAAATATTTATCTATATTTAATTTTATTTATTTTTTAACCTTTCTTATCCTTCCTCATCACTTTAAACTTTAAATCTTCTCATTGCCTATTTTAGAGTAAAATGTCACTTTGTTGACTGTATTCTACTATTTTCCTCCTTCAAATGTAACCTTGCATGTGTTCTTATATAGTTTTAGGTCTAAAAATAACATAAAATACCTTATTTATATTTTAAAGGTTCTTTGAGACTCATATAATTCATCTCTCATCAATATTATATCCTTTTATTACTAAGAATACCATGCCCCTAACTCACTGCCTATCTCAGTCCACCACAGCTCACTATACAGACTATCTCTTCACCCTATAGGAAGGTAAGGTGTTAAAATGTCATAAATATACTAATGATACCTATTTATCCCCTAAAATTATTATCCATAATTTATCACTTACTCAAATCATAGTTTTAGGTCTTTCTTTTTTTGACCTACAAGACTTTGCTTTTTGCTTTAAACTTGGTTATATGTTATCATAGGATCTCAAGGAGTCTGGATAGGCATGTTCCATCATGTTAGGAAAATATGAAGATTATGATAGTACAAATTTATGTTTCCACCCAATTTTTATATAATTAAAAACTCTCTTTATCCCTTAACATCCACTTTGAACTTACTTAATTGAGCTTTCCCTTCACTAACTATAAACCCTGCCTATAGGTTACTATAGATGTATGAGAGTTTACAATATAACTTATTAATGATATGTGTGAAACTCCCTTAGATACATTGAAGTCAAAATTTATATATTTTAACTAGCATTAAACTTTGACAATATTAATGCACCAAATGGGCATCATGTTTGAAACACTATTCTATACCCTATTGTAGGTGCTTATTTCCCAGTGTATGAATTGGAAATGTACATGGGAGGAAAAGCAATAGTATATCCCTATAATTTGATTATATTGGTGTAATTAATGTTAATTTTAATAATTTAAAACCATCCTAATATTTTAATAGTCCTTATTTGAAACTTTAATGGAAAAAGGTCCTTATTTGACTCAGGCATGCAGATGATACTAAAAGAAATTAGTGTTTTTTATGAGAACTTTGAGACCTTGAATGACCATCTTCCACTTGTCATATTCCTCCAAAAATTTTAATAATTACTCTCCATGATATAGGTTACAAGGAAATGTCATTTGGATTAATGAAAATTATTTAAATGTATTTTTAAAAATGTCCACAAAACATTAAGGAACTTTGTTTTCCCTTTTTTGGGAAAATAGTCTTGAACATAGTCCATTGACTCTAGAAGATGATCCACACTTTTACTTTAACAAAATAAATTTCCACATGAATTTTATAGGGTTAGACATAAATATTATTACTTCAATAAGGGTTTTTCATAATCTCATTTCTTTATGCAGACACCTTTACATCTATGTGCTAAGATCTTTAGGTAAACATTTTTTGCATATAGGAAAAAGTGCAACATGTAGGTAGTGAGTGGATTCACATAATTATGATCAAATGTATGATTTCATCAAGATATAAAATTAATGTTTTAAACTTTAGATACCTCTACTAAGCCTCAAACCTTCTTCCCACATGCTTTTCTTCTTTCAAGTACCTGTAAGTGAGCATGTTCATGGCTGCTTAACTGAAAAATTTGTATATGACTGAACTCAATTTTTTTTGCATCATATGGAAGATTTATCACAATTCATGATGATAAAGGATAAAACAATAATTAACACCATTAAACACACCTTTTATAACATCATTATAATCTTTATAAGTCATGACTAAGGCTGAAGAGTAGATGGGAGCTAACTAAGTATGATCATGAACTGAAAGTTAGATCCAAGCTTGATGCTATAAGAATAATAAATGAAGGAAATGTGATCAATATATAATTAATACATGGAAAAACACAATATACTATTCAAATTTAATCCTCTATATGGAATTCAACCTTATGAAAATGGAGAATTGATTGGGACTACCCATGGTAGTCTCTTCCTATAACATGAGCCAAATTTTTATATCCAAACACCATTAAACATGAAAAAATGTATTGGGAGAATTGGAGAAGGAAGTCAAAATACTCTAGAATCAAACTTAGTAATTGTTTCATATGGAATTTCCAAAACTAAAGGAAAACCTATAGGGTATGTGAAACATCTAACAAAAACGTATGGTCCACTTCATGAGGATGGTTCATGAAGCTCAAGTAACCATTATTAAAAATCATTATATATAAATTAATTTATATGAGTGTAATAAAACCTCCCTAAGGTGTTTGATTTGAAACCTCTTGAGCTATCTATAACAAGTACAAACCTATAGGTCACTTCTATTTATCAAGAAGGGTGAAAAAGGAACATAATAGTTTTAGCTCAAAAAATGAAACTTTTTTGAATGTATAAATGAACATGAGGAAGGTGAAGAGTCATATTACAATCTATTCCCATGTGTCACACTTCTCAAGGAGACCATACAAGTGCCAAACTCTTCTTTTATTCAACAAAACTACCCCTTTTCTAAGGGATCTACCACATTTCAATTAAAAATGGTTGGTTAAGACCTAAGATGACACATGGGGCATAAATTCACCCTCTAGAATCTTCAAAATTCCCAATAAATTCATAAAACTCATTAAATACCCTTTTTTGAGCTTAAAATGACCCCAAAAATGATATAATGACTAAATTGACTAAGGACCAAGGCTAGTATAACATTGAATGACATCAATTAGCTTATAAACACCTTATGACATTATGTTAAACCCACTAAAACACTTAAATACCACGTTTTTACCTAGGGGTGCCCCAATTTGACCTAACATTCAAATTTGGTCAACAACGTCATACCCATGAATGTGCATATTTGAAAAGTGTTGGACAATAATAGTCTATGCACATGATTTTCACTACAGTGGTCTTTGGAAAATAATGGCCTTCTGGTGATCCATTATGGAAATCTTTGAGGATTTTTGTCACTTGATCCTAGTGTATGCATCATAATACGATTCCCTTGATGTCTTTTCTAAAGATCACATTATTGATAATAATATAAGTAATTTCTTGTAATCTAAAGTGTTTATGATTGGATTTATTCAAGCCACATATATATATATATATATGCAATATTTTGAAGGAAGATTCTCATGCTATCAGTCTAGCTTACTGAGGCACCTTTGTATTTTAGTTGGTCCTTATATAGTGTAAGAACTGTATAATTTTCATTCTTCACATTATCAAATAACTACTTGTAGAGTCCCTTACCTCACATTAGCTTGGTGATTTTAATGTATATGTCATACTCCATCACCTTTGTGACCTAATCGACTCTCTTCTCACCTATGCCCTTGCTAAGTAAGAATTCCTTTATACTTGAATGCGATACCATAAGCTAGATATTTTTATTAGAGAATATGTTTAATTTATTGAGGACTCTTAATAAACAATGATACGATTCTTTAAAAATTTCTATTTTAAATCAAAATCCTTGAATACCTAGATAAAGAAAGAGATAGGCCACTCTAGCTGGTCATTGTTCTACTATGCAAGAATAACTGAGATACCTTCATCTCTACTAAATTCATAAAGGGTTAAATACTTTTTTAATCTAGGTTTATCAATATAGGATCTTCCATTATGTCATGATTTATGACCTCAAAACTATTTTGGCCTTCCTATCTATAGGTAAGTGCAACAATCCTCATGATCATAACTATAAGGGGATTGAATAGAGTTAAAAAACTCAACACAAACATTTTGATGAAGTTTATTTTTCCAAAGAAGCTTTGGAGGCACTTATTATATCTTGGGAGTGTGAGTGATATAATTGAATTGACTCATTTCAGTGCAATTGCAAGTCCCTCTTTGGGGATGATGTGTCCCAAAAGGTTTCCTTCATGTACTATGAATAGATACTTACTTGGGTTTAAAGAGATCCCAAACTCTTATAATTTTTCTAAGACTTTTTCTAGGTGGCCCAAATGATCTATTACTTTCTTTGAAAAAATAGTTATGTAATCAAAGTCAACCAAGATGATATTGTTGATTAGGTCCTTGAACACCATATCTATAGCCCTCTAGAAGGTAGCAACTACATTTTTTAGACCAAAGGGTATCCTTTGGTACGTGAAGGTACCCCAATAAGTGGTGAATGTTGTTTTGAATTTATCACACTCACATATGAGCACCTAGTTATCCCAAATAACCATCTAGCAATGAAAACATTTTCATGCTTATGATTGTTTACATAATTTTCTCCATTGGTGGGAGGGGGTAGTGGTCTTTGAGGGAGGATCTATTGAGGTCCCTAAAGTCTACATACAAGCAATTATCTCAACTCTTCTTGTTCATTAGGACCAAATTGACCACCCATGAGGAATGTTCAGTTATATATATTATGTTATCCTTAATGATATTTGAGATCTCTTTCCTCTTTAAGGGCTCAAACTTTGGATTAATTGGCCTCTACTTTTACCTAACTATCTTGGTATTGGGGTTGAGATTGATCATATTTTGGACTAAGCATAGATCAAAGCCTCTAAGGTCTTTATATCTCCATAAAAATATATCATCACACCTTATTCGTATCTCAGTGAATTTTTCTAATTTAGATGGGGAACACACCTTACCAGCTTTCAAGAGCTTGTCATTAGAGAGGGGCACCAACCTAAATATTTCTTCCTTCACCATAATGTTTCTCATTTCACCTTTTATCTAGTCATCAAAATTGAGTATGCTTTACAATATGAATAGCTCCTTATTCATCTTATTTCCTTTTAGTTGAATTATTTTCTATTCATATTGAGCTTAGAGTCAGGGTTGATTGTTGGTATAGAATTTAGCTTCATAGTGTAATATGTTGATTATTTTTTCATTGATTTGGAACACTTGATAAATGTTTGTGGTTTTAGGACTACTGGTTTAACTATCTTACAATATATTTTAAGTTATTATTTATACTTATAGGAGGTCATACTGCACTCCTATAGTATTGACCCTATCAGCATCATCATTCTTCACCCTTAATATGAAATGGATATTAAAAACATAAAATTCTTTGATCATGTCCCATGCCCTATGCTTGTAATCTCTTAGTAGATTGTTTTTGGACATGTTCCACAATTTGACCTAGTTTAACACTAGCTCATTATCCTTGAAAGCTTGCATCACCTTGATCCCTTTCTTATGCACTAATTGGAGATCCTAGATCAATGCGTCATACTCGATGACATTGTTTATGAGACCAAACTATAACCTAAACATATGGAAATATTTATCATTTTGAGAGGATATCATTACAACATAAGATACTATAGAGTTTTTACATTCAGAGCCATTGAATTATGATTATCATATACCTTCAATGTCATCTTACACCTTTTCAAGGTTAGGCAAAAAGGTATCATCCTTGAGAATGCATTATGTGCCTAGTCTTGTTTCATCTACATTATAATATGGGTTTCACTCATAATACTCTTACACCTATTTATCAAGTGTGTTATCTAGGTGCTCTTCAAGGGGTGTGGTGATCTCATGAAGAATTGATTTATCTTAATTAAACAAGGTATAGTTTAAATCAATGGGGATAAGAGTGTATGCTTCTATGCTATTATTGAAAATAGGCTTTTCCTTAATGGTCATCTTTGTCTCCTATCTAGTTTTGAGTAGCATATGCAACCAATTTGAGGATAGATATCCACCCACCTTTGCAGTGAAATCTTGAGATGGTAATATAGTGAAGTAAGGGGTTAAACCAATAAATGTAATGTCATACATAATGGAAAGACTTAAGCATGAATGTAGAGTGAGACATAGATCCTTGACAATTCTTATAATTCTAATCATCATTTTGTCTAAATAGATGACCCCTTTTGATATGGGAGAATATGTTATGCCTAAGATGTCTAAAATTTTCTTTAGCATGACTAATTTGCTTTCACCTAAATATATCATACAATTATGTATGAGATGCTCATTGATGATCAAAGAGATGTATAATATGGGTTGCTTACTATTTTTTCACACTTTTCCCTTAGGTTAACATAGATTTGTGTGTATAGCATCTGCATTCTTTAATGACTTATGAGGTTAGAAGTTTCTTAGGGTCTTCTATAATAAATTCCTTTGGAAAGGAATAATAAGTGTGTCCCATATGTAAACATTTAGTCCAATCCTCTTCATTTTATTAACTATGTTAAAGGGTATTTGAGTCTTTTTAAATTTCACCTTTTGAATTATAGTCTCTTTTTATGCCTACGCATTAGTTTGGGGTTGGATTTATTTTTGCACAACCTATTCCATAGTGTTGGAGGATATGTAGGTGATTTAACTAGGGAATATACATATTGAACTTGGGGTGAAAATTTTAAAATTACTTAAAAAGAAGGCTCCCCCATCATTTCTCTCTTACTAAATCTTGTGTTAAAAGCAACTGAGTTGATTCTTGATCTTGACATTACATTATGATTTAAATAATTGAAGTCACCCTCATACCAATTTAAGAGTATAGATATATCCTAATTTTTCATTAGAACCTATGATTCATCCCTTGGTTCATATAAAATAGATGGAGGATCTTTAGGAGGTGGTGCATTCTATATCATATGTGCCTCATTCATCACTTTGATTACACACATGACTTGATCATGTGGTTGATAACTTAGATAGAACCAATCATAGTCCTATACCATGTTATTTTTCATAAGAAAAAGATATTTATAATTTCTCATTCTGTTAGGATTTAGAGCATAAGGAAACATATTTTATGTGATTTGGTTCTGAGCTAATGTAACATGTTGGTAAGGAGGCCTATTTTATTGATATTGCTAGTTGAAGTGTTTATAAAGCTTAGAATGCTATAAATATTGCCTCTTTAGTGCCATTATATCATTTCAAAGGATATTTAATAAGGATTTAACCTTGTGTATCTCTCTAAAGGGTGTATAAGTTGATGGAATTGGTAGGTTGGTAGCAATAGGAATGGGATCTAGAGTTGGAACAAGAGGCAAGATAAATGAACTTGTACATAGGGACTCAGTATATAAGGGCATAGGGGGTCTAGGAATAATTTTCCAAAATTGAATCAATAAATTTTATATACACATAATGACCTCATATGCATCTAGTAATATTGCACCACCTATAGATTAAATCATTATGGCCACATCACTATTCATCACTCTTAATAAATATAAGAACATGATCTTAGGATTAATCCTTACCATGAGGCTAACTTAGTCCCAAGTCCTTTATAACTTTAATTTGAAGTCAACCATTTGCTCATGTGGATCCCTTTTGATGGCCATGGGTTATTTCATCAGTAATAGGTGGTAATTTTTTTCATCAAACTACCTATATAATATTACACTCAACTCATCCTAATTATGAATATAACAAAGCCACAAGTTATGATACCATTTGAGTTCTCTCCCTTTCCAAGAAGATGCAAGGATCTACAATGTGACATTGTCATCAATCACATTGTAGACATAGTAAATATTTGCAATGTCTTGTATGTGCTCTCTAGGCATAGTTGAATTTTCTCTAGTAAAGTATGGGATGCTCTTAATAACATCTACATGAATATCATCATACTAGGGAATTTTCAATGGGTTACCTCCATTAAATGGAATAAAGGGTTGATTTATCTATGAAAACATGGAAAGAATGGGGAATAATCTTCCTCTGTGTGTAGGGAATCAACCAAATGAAGGTGTAAATTGAGTTTTGGGAGAATGTCATCCTACATCAATAGCCCTTCTAATAGGATACAAAGATACTCTAATTCCCCTTATTCTAAAAACTATAGGTAGCTCAATGAAATGCAAATTAGTACCCCTTAAACATGATCTTGTCTATTTTGGATTGTAGATGAAATGTTGATCTTTATAAACCATGAATTATTGGAGTTACAAGGTGCTCTATATAGTGTCTTCAACACTTGGATCACTATGAGTAGTACTAATGTCTTATCCAAAATTTAAACTTGTTTCCCACAAGGTGTTCTAGAAACTATTATCACTCAAAACATGCACCCATAGTTATAAAGGGCTCTAATGCACACTAATGCATGACTCTTCTATGACTAGTGGCTTGGAATCATGTATAAGAGAGATATTTATTATCTTGATATAAAAATAGGATTACCCCCCAAGTTGTGGCTCTCTTACTCTTCTTGGGATGAACCTATAGATTAGGCTAGATTCCTTCTCCTCTAGATACACTTGGCTCAAGAACAACACATAGACCTAGAAAGAGCATAATGAAACATAAAACTAGTGCTAAACCTAGACTTGACAAGATAAAGGGGGGAAGGTAAGAGATTGATAGAAATTAAAAGGTGGTGCACCAATAATAGGGTGAACACCTTGCCTTCTTGATGACATAATAAAACTAAAAAATTGAGTACATAAAATTCAAACCAGATGCAATACATAAGTGTTTCACAGGGAGGTGAGGGAAAAAATCAAAACACTAAGAGGGATAATAAAACATCCATAAATAATGCCTCTTTAGATCCATGTATATATATATATATATAATATTACCTATAATGAATTAATATTATATATAGAGGTGTGAAGGGAGGAAAATAATGAGAGGGATGAACATCCATAGATAGAGATCAAAAACCAATAGTTTAAAAAATATGTAGAGAATGAAGAATTAACTCATGTCTTATTAATATTAATGTCTAAGGTGATATAATAATATTGAATGGATAGAGATTCATCATACTAAGAAAGGGATCCTTAGAGGGAAAACTTTGGTAGTGCAAGAGTTCCTAAAAAATGCCCCCCTTTTACAACATAAGATCCAAGATTTTATAGGCAATGAGGAGCTCATAGGTCATTAATTTATATCTCACACACTATCAAGGTAGTTATAATATTTAATACTAATGCATAGAAGTAGTTGGGATCTTTGTAAAAAGAGATAACATACCCATGTCCTAATAATTTGACACATGACCTATCATTTAATTCTATATTGATTTAATTCCCTTAACCTCCAATTAGATCCCAAAACTATTCCTATTTATGGTAGTCACCTATAAATCATCCTAGGTCATCTTTCTAACATGTGTCCATGTGGGTGTTTTCTTAGGTTCTACCTCATCATCATACATAGGCAGTGTTGTTATTATCCACCCATATTTTATAAGTCTTGTACACAGATGCACTTAAAATTTTATGTAGAGATTTGGCCACATAATGTGGCTATGAGCTTGTGAAAGGCACTGAGAGAGATATTCTATGGAAATGCATAATGGATGAAGATCCTTTTGTGCCTATCTTTCCTTTCACTACTTGTAGTCAAGGAGACCCATGCATTCTAGCTCATATAATGTGTTATTGTGGTGAAGTATATTTTCATGGGGCATGCATTATGGAATATTATTGGGTGTAGATCCATAATTGATGAATTGACCTGAGTTGATTGTTGAGTGAGGGCATGGACATGAATAATCTATACAAAAACTCATTTTTAGGAACTCACTCACTACACAAGCATGCAACTATTCATTTCATCCCTTTTATTTTAAAGCCTATTAAAGGGGTGACTTGGAAAGTAAATAGTACCTACATAATAACATTAAAACAACTAATTATTAATTATACTCCTTTATCACAATATCTATCAATAGTTATACCTTACTATTTTTATCAATCTTAGTTGTATAACTTTAGAATATTATTTATGTAATCTTTTATTAATTGTAATACTGATTAAATTAGTTCAACATACTTGTGTAAAAGCTAATCTAATACCCATTAACCCTAGATACCCCCTTATCTAAAATTTAGGGTTAAACATTTGGTGAGCATGACCATTGGTATCCAATCCCTATTTTAACCTAGGGTCTTCTATTTTTGATTGATTTTACTATAATTATTCATTTTAGAATTTAATTTTAATAATTCATTGTTCCCTATAATTTACATGACTCTCTTATCCTATTCTCATATTTTTTAGAACATTTAAAATGTCTAAAAAAGTAACTTCTTTATCCTCCTAACCCTAAGGATGGTGATAAAACCATCCCTCTAACTAGGTCCATGTTATCACTTCTTCAAGGGGTAAGGTATCCCATCATATTGTTCTAAAATAATGTAATCAAAAGATAGTTCCCAAAACCTTACATGGTATGTGTATGCTAAATTAATCCAAGACACCTAAGGCTTGTACTTGTGAATCACTAAAGATCAAAACTATTAGAGGTACAAGCCAATGAGAGTGGGGGTGAATCAATGATAGAAAATAATCCAATTCAATTACAAATCCTTCAAACCCTTAATCATTCAATACATACATTCATGTAGAATATACATCATTCATAACAATGTACAAGAGAGATAATGTAAGATCAAACACATAACATAATACATATGTGGGAAACCCTCTTAGGGGAGAGAATCCACTGGAACCTACAATTGGAATACTATTCTATAATAATAAGAACCAATTTAGACTAGCTATAACTGATCAAGGAAGTGAGACTATAATCCAACAAGGAACTACTACACCTATCTAGCTAAGCTACCATAACAAATAAAACTTTAGAAAGTTTCACCTTGAAAGGATGTTACAAACCCCTATATTTCGAGCTACCATAACATCACTTATGAACACAACATATCATAAACATTGATTTCTTACCAATCTGATGGAGATATAAAGTATATCAATTCTCTTCAACTCTGCACACTCAAAACATCTAAAACATCCTTTTGGATCACTTTAGACCTCTTCAATCATCATAAACCCAAAAGAGAACTATTATGACATCAAAAAAATGAACCATAATTCATACAAAAAGTCCTTAATTTTATCTACTCTTCAACTCATCCACTAGGCACCCACACTTTCTTTCATTCCATAACACTATGCTCTCAAATGCACATACCACACTCATGTCTAGAAATCATCATATTTGATTTCACTCTTTATATAACCTTCATGAATTATCATGTCCATTATCTTCCTTATTGGAAACAACACATGTCTTCACCCTTAAGGCATCTTACATTGGTCACACTGAAGCAAAACACACTTTCAAATATGCCTAAGTCACCTTTTAGGTCCTACAATGACCCATTCACCTCTTTGACACTTCTATGATAAAACCAAGAACATAAGAACACTTTAAAACTCATGGAATTGTTGTCACTTAGATATGAACCCTTTGATAATATTCCAAGTCTCTCCTCATCTAAGTGGCATAATGGAATCACCTCTAGGCTTGTAGGCAGCCTAAGGAATGAGGTAAGTCTCTAGATAGGGATAGTTCCCTTGATGTACCACTTATTTTTACAACAAAGGCTAGATTTGGGGGGTAAAAATGAATAAATAAACTGAAATAAAAGATAAAATAATGGAGGTTATAAACCAAATTTATTGATGACATCCAACCATATGCATATCACACTTGAGATCAAACAACAAACCAAACATACACTTTCACAAAATGCAACTTCTCACATAAAAGTTACATTATGTGGTCAAGATGAAAATCTAAGATAGGATGAGTATAAAATAGGCCTTGAATATAAATAATGAAGAGACAAACTCACTTAATCCTTGACATATCCTAATAACACTTCACATACCCTACAAGAAGAAGTTTTCCAACCACAAATAGGTTGCAAGAATGAACTAACATGCAAAGGAAACAAGAGTGTCAATCAAAATAAAACATTTAATTACACACACTAAGTAAAATAATGGAAGAGGTAACACTTCGTAATTTTATTGATCAAAAGGTATAAAATTGTGTAGGTCTTCACCATGCTCAAGTGGACCATGCCATATAATGCCAAAATGGCTAACTTTTATAGAGTTTGAGAGAGAGAGAGAAAGAGAAATCTGAGGATCAAAAAGACACTTGTAAAGATAATAAAATAAGTTATCCATGCATGAGAATAGGATATGGTTTGAACCATGAAAGGACAAGAGTAACAACTGTCAATCTAAGTCACAAACTTGAAGAAAAGTGGCAAGAAACTCCTCATTTTGCAAAACAAATTCTTTCAAGATTGCCTTTATTTGGACATCTAGTAACTCATGAATACTAGTTATAAATTTTTTAATTAAAGTTAAGGACATCATAAATTAATCTCCATGTATTATTTTCATCCCTGGTCTTTTATAATCAATTGGAAAGAAGCCATCATCATCTATAGTCCTGAAAACTACCCTTCCATGCACCTTACAAACTTAGCTTCCAATTTAGCTTTAATTCCTCATGAAAATACATAAGACTTAGTGAGTGACAATTTTTTAGACCTAAATGTCCTTAGAATAATCAGGGGCACCTTAAAAGTCCATCCACTTGAATTTTTCACACTTCTCTGTAGCTTGTACAATATGCCAGATTTGACTAGCTAAGTTGAAACACCTATTTAAGGCACATATGAAAATTTTTAACACATGAAAATTACATGGGAAGTTATTTTAAGTCTCAATATTTCCATCCATGTGCTTTTTATCTCTTTAAACTTCCTACAACCTAAAAACATGCAAAATAGTGATAAAAATCTTATTTCTACCCCCATCCATATAAGTCCAAATAACTAGATTGCATGGGAAGAATATTGGTTGAGTCCTATTCAATATAAAATATTTTTCTTGAGAAAAATATCCCATTTGATCAGATAACCAACTCCATTTTCACAAACTAGTCTTAATTAGGGTTTAGTAAGGGTTTTAGCTTGTTTTTTGGTCTTAAGTATTGTTTATAAATATTACATGTCCAAGTTGCCAAAAAATTTCACTAGTTTGATGTTAAAGGACCTCAATAAATTCCCTAAATTCCATTGGGTCCCATGCAAAGCATCATGGAAGATATGATCTTCAAAAGATGACCTATCGAGCTTATTTTCACCATGTTGCACAAGTTTGAGTTATTCTTCAGCCAAAAATGGCTTCTCAAAAGTTTCATATACATATAAATAGATCAATAACATATATAATTACCTCATAAACATGTTACACTCATTTTAAATGATCACTTAGGGTTATAAATACATATGACCCTTCATTCAGGCATTATGCTTAATCTTGCCTAATAGGGTTGACTGCACTTTAAAGCTCCAAATTACTTTTGGTATTATTACTTGGTTCTAAATATATTATAAACTTATAAGTCCATCCCAAAAACATGATTTAATATGGTGTAAATTTCATTTTGAGGTGGAGGTGTCAATGTCTTCTCATTTGGACCTTTAAGCTTGTTCATGCCTAGTGGGGTTGACTGCAAGTATAACATTTTAGATAATATTGATAGGTTACACACTCCTATGGGGAATTATACAAATTTTCCTTGATTTTATCTAGCTTATCACATCTCCATTTCATGATGACTCAACTTTTGATCCACCCTGCTATCTCCATTTTACAAATTTGTAGGCTTTTTACATGAGGAGAGTGCCCCTTATCTGAGACAAATTAGGGGGACCTTCCCCTATTTTCTCACCAAAAATAAGTATTTAATGGTTTTATACAAGTTATATGTATGCTCCATACCAAAATTTAGCCCTTGGTCTGGTCATTTGACCTATCTATTCCTTCAAAACCTAAAATAGGCTTGTGTGAAGAGATTGTCTATAGGGTTCTTCCAATTTGACTATGTAATTCATCATTTAGGATACTCACTTTGTTCATAAATCAATTTTTAGTGTGTTATTATTATTATTATTTTGAGTTTTATCCTTTTATTCCCACTCTAACTTTTTATGGACCCCTCATAATCTTAAAATTCACAAGGCTGAGCTTCTTTACTATCCTAATTGAGAAAACCCCTGTTTACTAACTTGTATGTGTTTTTTACATGATTTTTGACCTTTAATTTAATTAATAAACCTTATTATAAGATATAAAAATATGAAAATTAAATGTTAATTTGATTTTGTCACCTTTTTGGGGTTGAAAGGTCTTGGGACCAGTCAAGGCTAGTTGATTGTGTTACTATTGTAGACACCAAAATTATGTCAACTCCCCTTGGTCACTTACACACATTATTAATTTAAAATAAATTAATTATTTTAAATTAATGACATCCCCTCGACACCTCACCTAGACACCTCACCTAAGACTATTTCTTACCCTATGACTCACCCCATGACTAAGTCCTTCATATCATAACTACCTAAGACCTATTCCAACCTTCTAACTAACCCTCACGCCTAATAACCTTGTCATTTGACCATTTTCCAATGAAAAAATGCACTTGGTGGATGGGGAACAGGCAAAGGGCTAAAAATAACTCCTTTTACCTATTCTCCACTTGCCGACATCGGTCAACAGTTGGTTGACGCTGACAGAACCGTCGATGTCGATTACTTAAACCAACTTCTAACATCAGGTTAATGCCCCCTTGGACTCTCTTTTCAACCCTCAAAACTCTCTCAAATCCACAAACACTTTCTCTCTCTCTCTCTTTCTAGCTAGACTCTTGGACACCCATACTCTGAGACTAGGCATTAGACTTCAACTAATGCTCCCTTGGCTACAGAAACTCTACAAAAATCACTCTAGACATTGGGTTAAAAACATTGTACGAGGACTCGACACCAGCCACAACAGGAATAAGCATTCAACACCTCTGGTTCTTCATTAATCAAGAGCTAAGTATTTCTTCTACCTTTCATTCTAGTAATTTAGGATATATTAATAATTAGTTTCTATTTACTATTTCTAAATACTACCAGACCTGACTTGACTTCTTTTGGGAGAGGCTGAAAAGCCTTCCTCATACCCTTACCCTTTGTGACAACCTATCCTCTACCTTTGCCTTTTTGTGGACCTTATTCATCTCCCTATAACCCTACACAGACCTTTTAAACTCCCAGATTCCTTTTGTCAACCATGAACATAACCCAAAAACCTGTCCAAGGCCCATTGCCCCTACCGACGTCGACAGTCTAACCGACATCAACAACACTGACCAATCAATGATGGTAGACTAACCAACATTGGTGACTATGATATACTGACAGTAGAGAACAGGTACATGTTGTCTACTTTCTCTTTCTTAGTCTTTCACCATTTCTGTCTATACAACACTCTTTTTCATAAACAATGGACTGCTATCCCTCAAGCAAGCCTTTACACTTCTGAGACCAAGCATATCGCTTGGCAGTCCACCATATATCTCTCTAACATTCTCCTTGTTTGAGTCTTATTCTTATCTACATGTGTCTTCCTCCACAGCTAAAGAGGAGCTCCTACAATGTCTAGATATGGTGCACAACTTAATCTAGGTACATACAAACCCCTGACCATTTATCTTTAGTTTCTTCCTTCTTTTGAATGTAAATAGCAAAAAATGAGTAGAAACATTCTAGCACACCTGGTGGGACCCTGGAGTTTTCCTTGGGTTCATTTCTTCTAAAAATCAAACTTTCATATAGTTGCATTCTCTTCTTACATCTTCCTTTTATCTTTTTATTTTGAAAAGAAACCATTAGCACAAGATAAAAATAATATCTCTCTTTTTCTTCTTGTCATTTCTTTCTTGCATCTTAGAGTAGTGAAATTCATACTCTTAACTTTTTTCCCCACTTGTTTGCATCTAAACAAAACATTTCAATTTGGGTTAAAAATATATTGCATTTCATTCCTGCTTGAATGCATATTTAGCTCATTTAGTAATTAAAAACACATTATGAATAAATCATAGTGCACATATGTTACACGACCAGACCACATTCACAATTAAAACATCTAAACATACTTGAGACAAGGCTCGTCTAGGATTTCATCACCTAGCAGATACCTTACCCTTCTCAATGATCCTACTTGGACTTCACTACCAAGGGGAGGACCCACTCTATTGTCTAGTAGAGTATAAACTATAGGCAAAGTATATATTGGCTAAGCGACCCAGATCAGCTCTAGGCTCGTGAAGTGAAGGGAGCAAGCCCCTAGCACCAAGCCATGTATGGAACCTAATACAGATCTTTGAGCACCAAAACATAACCCAAAACCAACCATAGGCTGCCTCTTTTAGGACCCATTCTAAAAGCCCAATTCCCAAACACACTCTTCTAAGGCATAGCCACCATGACTCTAAAATTTATTCTTAGGAATTTAACATTTAGAGGTTGCTTTCCATCATCTATTTTTATATTCTTATCTAATTTTTTGAGCTGGTAAGGGCACATTATTTTGAGCTCCAAAAACAACTCAAAACTTTCTTTTTCTTCCAAAAACTTTCAGTTTTTTGATTTTTTGGAAATACACAGAAACTAACATCAGTTTTTCCATCAACGTCAGTTCCTCGACATCAGTTATTTGACCGACATCAGAAACATACTTAACCGACATCAGTTTTTCCACTGACGTCGGTCACTGTCAATAAATTTTCTTCTCAAATAGCAAGCTTAAAACTTGACTTTATTGCTATTAAACACACATTCTGGTATTCTAAAACTAAAATACATAGTCTTTAGAACCTAAAAACATTTTTCCTTGAATGGTTTTGACACGTAGTCAAGCTAAAACTCTTGTTGACCATGCAAGGCAACAACCACTTCCACTTTCACCCTCCATAACAAGTCCTCAATGGAGTATCATTCAGACACTGAGCGTACTCTTATCCAACCAACTCCAACTCAACCTCATATTGTTCTTGAAGGAGATCAAGACTTTGAGAGGTTCTTTGACCTTAACGTCAAGGCTCTTCAACACTATCTCGTGAGAATCCAAATGCAATATCCTTCAGGTAACCCAGTTTATGGGATGCCAACTTCCTTAGTTGAAATGACAATAATATCAACAACATCCACTTCCCAACCCATGACCACCCAAGCCACTACCTCAACTATTAACCCAACCATGGCCAATGTTCAAGATTTGGCCTCCCCATCCATTTTTGGACCTACCTCCATTGGGGTTTCTATACCCCCTCAACCACAAACAATTCAACTAAGTTTGACACCTTTTCAGAACTTGATTGTCTCTACCCCACACACTCTTGTACCCATAAACACAAGAGTAACCACCTACCCTTTTACCAGTATTGCCACCATCTAACCACCCTTGGTGAAATCTAGTCAACTTGTGTCCTCCACCTTCGCGACACAAGCCTCTTTAACCTTGACACCAGCCCCTATGACAAACTACCAATATGTTGTGCCTATACAAATGCAACCAAGTACGTCATACATCCCTTCAAACACCTTTTAGGTACCCTATAACCTAGGGGGTGCCCCACCTACCAATCTGTCAGCCGATCTAATTAAGATGTTGATGGATAAGATGTCTAACCTTGAGACATCCATTTCTAGTTCAAGCAATGTTCTTTCATATGCAAAAATATGCAACGAACCCATTCACCCTTCGGTGCCTATTAGACCATACCTTAACCAGTGGGAACTCCCCAAACTTACTCACTTTTAGGGTAAAGAGGACCCACAAAAATATCTACGAGCATTTAGACACGCTTGCTACCTTATAGCACACGATGATGCGTTATTACTTTGCCCATTACCCATGTCACTTTCTAGCGCCGCCCTTGATTGGTATAGATCTATTACTAGTCATTCCCTCTTTTCCTTCACTCAACTAGCTCAACTATTCCTTGACCATTTTTCAATCAACATCACTAAGAAGGTCTCCATTACAGACCTATATTCTATTAGATAATTTGATGATGAATCAATAGCTGACTTCATCACCCATTGGAGAGGTTTGATCAACTGACTCTCTTTTTCATTACCTCAACTTGAGCTCATTGAGCTCTTTTCAAGAGCATGTGCCAAGCACATCTCATCCACTTTGCGGGTTCAAACTTTCCACACATTTGATGAAGCTTTCACAATGGCCCGAAAGCTTAAACTCCGTACAGTCGAAGAAGATAGAGTCACATTGCATAGTAAAAATACCAATGAAAAATCTAATGACTCTTCTTCTTCTAAACCTTCTTCCCAATCCAAGTCTAAGGGATCAACAAATGCTATGGTACTTAGGTTATCATCCTCTACCACAACTAACCAATCTGAGCCTTCCACATTAGAATACATCACTAGAAAATTCCAACAACGATACATACAACGTCACTACACTCCAATAAGAGAGTCATACACTTCCATGTTGGATAAAATAGTCAAGCATGGGATCCTCAATCTCCCACTCCTCAATCTCCCTCAAATTTGACCACCCCAATTCGACCCATCAAAAGCTATCCCTACATGGTATAGGGAAAATGCCTTTAGTAACTATCATCGTGTCAAAGGTCATGACACAGTCAATTGTAAAACCTTCAAAAACATTGTCCAAGACATGCTAGACAAGGGGGATCTTATTTTTGGATAACCCAAATGCCTTGGCTAACCAAAACATAGATATCTTTAGGAAACCATTTCCTAACCATCCTCCTAGTTAGAATAACATTTAGACCATAGCCGATGACCTTCACAAGTGCAATATACACACGGTTGACATGGTTTCTAACCAACCTCTCCCATAATTTGAAGAGGTTAGTCAACCTATTTCTCCACCACAGGTAGAAGAGCCTTCTTCTCCTATTTCTCCACCACAGGTAGAAGAGCCTTCTTTTCCTATTTGTCCACCACAAGTAGAAGACCCTTCTTCTCCTATTTTTCCTCCATCCACCCCTCTTTCACATGTATGAGAGGCTACTTTGACCTCTCCCATATTGGAGGATGTTTTGATGACACCAATGCCGGTAGCCTCACCCTCATCCTCCTTATCATCAATGGGGGATCATGCTTCCCCCACTTCTAAACTACACATCGAAACCATGATCATCCCTACACTCTATCCTCTCGAAGAGCCACATTCGCTAATCCCTTCTCCACCGAGAGAGGAACTTGCTACCTCACCCACTTTGGTTAAAGAAGATCTAGTGAAGGTAGATTTGAACCTCGCCCCTCACAATAGTAATCCTTGCACTAAACTAAAGAAGGCTACTAAACAACATCAAAAAACTCCTCCACCTTTACCATTACCATCTATCTTGGGTCTACATCCTTCCACTTTAAAAGGAGTGCTCCTTAATCCAACATCTCTCACCAAAAAAGTGCCACCTACGTGTGTGGCCATGCTAGCCACACCACCAACTAAAAGGGTAGTATGACACACTCCTCCTACAACTCTTAAACAGAAGTTGTTAACATCTACTACAACAAAGAGTGTGAACCTATTAGTGGGTTCCTATGCTTCAATGTTTTGTTGATTATTGCAGTCATCTAACATCATCCTCCTACTTATTAAACCATACCAACCTCTCAGACCAAAACCATCTTAGTTCGATAACACTAAAATCTAATGGTATTATCACACACCTGGACATGATACTGAGCATTGCTGTGCCCTTAAGGTTGTCATTCACCAACACTTAGAAAAAGAAACCCTTCTTATTGACCATTCTTCTGAGAAACATTTGACACAATCCCATGCCTCACAAACATCTTCACCTAAATCAAAATTCCAACACAAGACTATAGTCCCTCAGCCACTTTCCCCTCCTTTATTTGAAATCAACACCATTGATGTGGCCACTAGGTCACAAAATCTACAGGATAAAGGAAAAGACTAGGCTTCTACACCTTAGACATGTCCATTCATCAAGCCTTCTCAATCACCAAAACCCAAGATTTCTATCTTGGGCTCATATCAACCAACATTCTAGGGGAAATTCCTCCTAACCTCTCTAGTATACATGATGTTTGGTATAAGTGACTTGTTGACTACCTAACTATTCTATCATGCCTCCTAACCTCTCTAGCAATGGACGATAGACTTTTATCAAAAGTACAACTCAATACACCATGCTAGGGGGACTTCTCTACAAATGAGGTCTTGACAGCCTCCTTATCCAATGCCTAACAACCATTGAGACTTCTCATGTCATCAAACAAGTCCATGATGGTATTTGTGGGGGACATTTCAGTGGTAACTCGCTTGCCAAGTACATCTTCCACCTGGGCTATTATTGGCCCACCCTTAACCAAGATTGCAATGATTATGTTTGGTGTTGTATCAAATGCCAACAACATACTAACTGACTTCATGTCTAACATCAACCAAAACACACCCACAACCAAAATCTGAAAGAGTGAAATTTCAAAATCAGAGATCTCGTTCTTATAGAAAAATGACATGTGACCAATATAGAAAGAAGCAAATGGGGCAAGTTTGCTCTTAATTGACTCAGACCTTACATCATAACATAAGCATGGATCAGGTACTTATCGTCTATCTTCTTTCGAAGGCTAGCCAGAACCTGAGCCCCTTAATGCCTTACATCCTCAACCATTCTATTGTTAATCAAGTAATCATTCACTTGACGTTTAACTTGAGCTCATCCCTTGAGCAACCCTCCATCATCGTCATTCTTACTCATTTCAACCATTTTTCCTAAAAAAATTAGTTAACCCTTTTGTCAAGCATGAATACTTTGACCTAATAAAAGGGAACCCTTAAACATCTATAGTCTAGTCCATGACCAAAAGCTCACTCAAAAACCAAAAAAAATATAAGATTGGGGATGCCTAACCAAAGGTCATAAACTATAAATGTAGACTGCTCCCTCGAAGGATAGCTGCATCATTGCTGTAATAAATAGACTACTCCCTTGAAGGATAGCTATTCAATGACATCAACACATACAAAGCAAAATATAGACCACTCCCTCAAAGGATGGCTATGCCTAAATTTTTCTACATACAAAACACAACCTAACCATAAAACAACACAACATCCCCAAGTGGACTTCTCGCATTGATCAGTCTACCAAAAAAAAAGACTAATAAACTATTAAGTTATGGACTTGCCTATAGTCATTTTCAGGGTCACCTATAAAAGGCGCAAAGTTATCCCTACTCAAAAGGGTTACACTACCCTCACATATCACATAATCACCACCTATTACCCCAACATACTCAAGGGATTTTGAGCTCACTTAATGTCAAGTGATTCAAGTACTTATCTAACACAAACCAATTGTCAACAACGTAATGCATGAATAGGTCTCTTGTTCACACAAACCCTATCTATACTATCATTATGGTCCTTGTCAATGAAAGAGCAACACGCCTTTCGCTTCTTATACATCTTGGTCACACATAACCAAACCATTATCTAACCAAAACTAACCAAACCAAACCAAATATTTTTAGACCACTAACATGACATAGCCCATTCACACTAGTTTCTATAGGCAACAATACACATAGAAATTATCAACCCAACATAATTTATGTCAAGTATACACCATCACCAATATGGAAACTTGCTGAAGCATAAATATATTCATTTCCTTTTTAGCATACATCCATCACCAATATGGAAAATTGCTAGGAATGAAAAACCATATAACCAATGTTACAAAATACACCATCACATAATATGGACAAGGCTGTAACATCATCATACTCATTTAATTTTTGGCATACACCATCACTAATATGAAAAATTTCTAGAGATGAAAAAATATATAACCAATGTTACAGAATAAACCATCACATAATAATGGAAAAGGCTATAACATCATCATATACTCATCATTTCAAACATAACCAAACCAACTGTCAATCACTTTGACTCCATCTTCCCTTTTGGGGAGAACTACATTGGCCTGAGGCCCTTAAAATAGGGGCTATGTAGGTATCACTCAGTTGACATGTGATCTTCTGAGGTTAGCTCAGCCATTTATTGGTTCATCTATCTAATGGACCAACTATCTGAACTAGCCTAAATCATGACCAAACAACCAGCCTTGCCACTGTAGAAGTCACCTAGACTTCTCATGGGGCATATTAGAGATCACATATATCTCCCTGACCACAACACACAACTCTTGAGATCACTTATATCTCAACCCAACTCGACCAACAACCTTGGAGATCGCGACTATCTCCTCAGACCAAGACCACTTTCGAGAGAACTTTACCTTGGTTGTTTTGATTGCATATATGCTACATCAAGAATAGTTAGTAAATTGTCCACACCCCACATTATGACCCTCATAAGTATTGGATCATGCCCAAGTTGATCCCCACTACTTGTGACATTTTTGTGTTTTCCAAGAGCACTTCCTAAGCCTGAGATACTTGGAACACGATGACCATTGGAGCTACAACTTTGATCGTTTAACCCAATCAGCTACAACTAAAATTTGGGGACTGGTTACTTTGATTTTAGCACTCCTCAACCTTGCCTATGACAATTTGACCTGACTATCACATGAAGTGGTATACATGCAATCTCAACTATTACAATGTTCACACTCCAACTTCACCATACTCATCCACTACCTACCAAATTGGCACCTAATATCAGGTTACCTTCCCTCGACTACCGCTCTGAGGGGGGATACCTCAACATCATACTTGGAGTAACTTACACCTTATCCCATACCTGGGGAAACCTACTCCTATTTTTGTCTTACAGTTCATCAAGAACAACCAACAAGATAAAAAGGGGCAAATGTAGACACCAAAATTATGTCAACTCCCCTTGGTCACTTACACACATTATTAATTTAAAATAAATTACTTATTTTAAATTAATGACATCCCCTCGACACCTCACCTAGACACCTCACCTAAACACCTCACCTAAGACTATTTCTTACCCTATGACTCACCCCATGACTAAGTCCTTCATATCATAACTACCTAAGACCTATTCCAACCTTCTAACTAACCCTCGTGCCTAGTAACCCTGTCATTTGACCATTTTCCAATGACAAAATGCACTTGGTGGATGGGGAATGGGCAAAGGGCTAAAAATAACCCCTTTTACCCATTCTCCACCTGTCAACGTCGGTCAACAGTCGATCGACTCTAGTGGAACTGCCAATGTTGGTTACTTAAACTGACTTCTAACATCAGGTTAATGCCCCCTTGGACTCTCTCTTTGACCCTCAGAACTCTCTTAGATTCATGAAGACTCTCTCTCTCTCTTTCCAGCCAGACTCTTGGATGCCCACACTCTGAGACTAGGCATCAGACTTCAACTAATGCTCCCTTGGCTGCAAAAGCTCTACAAAAATCACTCTAGACATTCAGTTAAAAACATTGTATGAGGACTCAACACCAGCCACAATAGGAATAAGCGTTCAACACCTCTGGTTCTTCATTAAGAAAGAGTTAAGTATTTCTTCTGCCTTTCATTGAAAAAATTTAGAATATATTAGTAATTAGTTTCTATTTACTATTTCTAAATACTACCAGACCCGACCTGACTTCATTCAGGAGAGGCTAAAAAGCCTTCCTCATACCCTTACCCTTTTTGACAACCTATCCTCTACCTTTGCCTTTTTGTGAACCTTATTCATCTCCCTGTAACCCTACACAGACCTTTTAAACTCCTAGATTCCTTCTGTGAACCATAGACATAACCCAAAAACCCATCCAAGGCCCATTGCCCCTATTGATGTCGGCAGTCTAACCAACGTCGACAACACTAACCAACCAACGACGGTAGACTAACCGACATCAGTGACTCTGATAAATTGACAACAGAATATAGGTACGCATTATCTACTTTCTCTTTCTTAGTCTTTCACCATTTCTCTTTATACAACACTCTTTTTCATAAATAGTGAATTGTCATCCCTCAAGCAAGCCTTTACACTTTCGGTACTGAGCATATCGCTTGATAGTCCACCATATATCTCTCTAACATTCTCCTTATTTGAGTCTTATTCTTATCTACAAGTGTCTTCCTCCAGAGCCAAAGAGGAGCTCTTACAACATCTGGATATGATGCACAACTTAATTTGGGTACGTACAAACCCCTGACCATTTATCTTTAGTTTCTTCTTTCTTCTGAATGTAAATAGCAAAAAATGAGTAGAAATAACTATTTAGGAAGAAACCCTATTGTGACTGTGTACAAGGATTTGTTGGACCCTATGTATGATTGTTTCTCCTTTGGGAGAGTTTTATGAAAATAGAAACATAATTATAAATGTCGTCACTCACTTATTCAACAATATTGAACTTTCCTTAACCTTTCCAATTCACTTTACCCTTCAAGACTGAGCTTACCCCTACTGATAGGATCTATTGTAGGTGAATATAAATGTAGGATAGGTTTGCATTCATTGATATAGGATAATAATGAAGTCCCTTAATTATATAAAAATACTTTGGTGTACCCACTCCTTGTATCTTATTTCCAATACTTATAAATTTTATTATCTAAGTCATTGTTTACTCTCAGCTATCACAACCCTTTTTGGGCAAGAAGAAACCCTGTAGGTGGAATATGAAACATCTTTGTTTAATCTCATGAAAAAATTTATAACCTTTCATGTTTTATAAACTTTATGGTTCCATATAAAACTTTCATGTTAGACTGAGTGTTTTATTAGTTGGTTTTAGGTGAATGTTTCATGACATGTGTATGGATATTGAGTGTGCAATTAAAGCAAGACAAGAGTATATCATCCTCTCCTTTGATGATATTGGGTAAAAAACACTCATTAACTATATTATAAACATTTGAACATGATGTAAAGTCAATTATACAACTTGGTTGGAAGAAATAAATCCTTTTAGGCTGAGACTTATAGATATCATTGTATACATTTAGTGTTTTCGCAATAACTTTGAGTCCTCAAGTCACCCTTCTCCACTATTCCTCACCTATTGAAAATTTTCAAATGTCTTTTCCATGGTTAAGGATTCATTATAAATCTCATTATATTCCTTATCAAACTTAGTAATAATGTTTTAATAGGCCTATAAAAACCCCATGGGCCTTTGTTTTCACAATTTAGGTAAAAGATCCCAAAAATTATTCATTGGGTCCTAGAAGGTAATCATTCACTCAAATTGTCAATATATCCTCTAAAAAGGTGGAATCAAAGTTTTAATTCATGAATGGACCACAATTATATTTTCCTCTTTATTTTTTAATGCTCTAAAATGACTTTTCAATCTCCTATCAAAACCACCTGTAGGTGGTTATTTGTATGCACAGGTAACAAGTATGATATTAAAGGGAATATGCATGATATTTTCCCCATGTTTATTATATTGATTAAAAAATTCAAATTCATACCATCATGGATGTGAAACAAGTATTTATACCTCCCATTTACCATGAACTCATTCATGAAAACACCTAAACATGCTCATCAATGGCTACTATACCATGAATATTGCATATGGTTGTTATTATCATGGAAATTGATTTAGAATATGATATTTTAAGATGAAGGGAATAATTATTAAATTTGAAAACATGTTGATGGACCTATTCTAACTCTCTAAAACCATGATCAATCATGAGGATTCTAGAAATGGTAAGAAAATTGCCCACAACATAGACCAAACCAGTTTGCAAAGTTGAGGTTATTAGCTCATAAAAACAACTTGAAAATTAAAATACATAATGGAAATAATTGGATAAGGAAATAAAAATGATCTGGAAATAATATAAGCAAGCCATTTGTATGTAATCTCCCAAACAAAGCCAAAACTAGAAAGGTGCATGGATGAACAAGCAAATTTTCACATTATACTTCAAATGGATAGTTCATGAAGCATAATTTACCATTTATCAAACTTATTACATGTATTTTAATTTATTTTATTGTATAATATGATTCCAAGATCATTTTTCTTGAAAATTCATGAGTTGTATGTACCAAGCAAAAACTTGAGTGTCACTTCAATTTGGCAAGAAAACTAAATTGTAGAAAAATGGTTTTGGACTAATTTTGACACTTAAAAAGAAACTCAAGACTATAAATTATAGTTAGGAGGATGTATATATGTTCCATGGCCTTCCCCTATATGGCACATTTCTTAAGGAGTCATACAAGTGTCATTTGCTTCCATTTCTTTAGGAAAATTGATTTTTCTCTAAAAAACCTACAATATATTTAGTTATGTAAGTTTCCTAAGACTTATAAGGATACATGGGAAATTAAATCACATTTTTAAACTTGAAAATTTCCTAATAAACCTTTATAAAACATTAACTGCACTATTTTTGACCCTTAAAATGACCCAAATTGATAAATGAACTTAAAAACTAACTGACCAAAGCTAGTACAACATTATACCCCCTTAACTCACTTCATGAAAAAATATTATACCCCCTTATAGGCTTAAAAATCAAGTTTTTTTATTAGGGGTGTCCTAATTTGACATAAAAGTCAAATTTAGTCAACAAATTGGTGACTCATAGGGGTAGTATGCCTGCTATACTAACTAGACTAGTAGCCTTATTAGTCGATTGGGCTAAGGAGGAATCTAAGGACTAAGACAAAAAATATAAATTTGACCATTTACCATAAATCTTTGACCAAGACAAGACACTAAGAGATTACCTCAACCACACAAAGTAAAAGACACACACAACAAAGAAAATAAACACATAAAACACAAATATGTGATCCAAACACTTAGGAGAATTAGGAAACAACCTATTATGCACAAATAAAAACTAAATATACCTCATTTTTAGGATGAAAATGAAAACTTATTGAATCACCTTCATGGTGAGATGAAACATAGTGCCAAGAATGTTTCTCTTTGGATTGAATGCTTTGTGGATCAGACCTCTTCCTTGGTACTTCACTTGATTTTATCTCAAGTATATCACCCTTAAGCAAGTATCCAACATAGATATTCTCCTATTTAACATGTTCACACACTTCAAGCTACTTCCCACTCTTCATTTCATGGTCAACTTGTATCCCCTTAGTAGGCATGTCTCCAAGAGGATTGATTTCTTGTTCTTTAGAAGATTGAGGCCAATAAGAGCTTGTACCATCCTTTAAGAGCTGATGTTTTTCTCCCAATTGGTTGAGAGAATGATATCCCATATTTATGAAATCAAACATGTCATCATCAAATGCATATGCTTCTTGAAAGGATAGATTTGAGAGAATGTTTTTCCTTTGCATAATTACTTGTGTACCAATGCTACCTTCTCCATGTTTGACCAATTCATAGCTTCCTTGAAGAGGATTATAAACTACCCCAATGACTTTAAACAAGTAATTTAAATATTGATTAATAACTTTTCCATGTTCTTCCATGATATCTTGGAAAGTGATGAAAGTGTTTATGATCATTTCTTCCTCTTTAGAAAAGGGAAGACATCCTTCCTCATCAACCCAATCTGAAATCTCCACACAAGAAATCACCTCTTCTTTATCTTTGATCAGATCATCTTCAAGGAATATTTACTCTATATTGGTCTCATGATACTCTCTCAAGACTGCCACTTCTTGAGGGATGGCTTGAAAGTGTTCTCCCTCCTTGATAACAAATTCTACTTCAGATATGGAGGCAAAAACTTGTGACTTGTCTTTTTGTTCACCAAGGGGAGTCCCTTTGGTGATATCCTCCTCATAATTTCTCATTAAGTCTTATTTATTAGCTATAAATTGAGCATGTTCCTCTTCATTTTCCTCTCTCAAGATAGGTTCTTCAACACAAAGAAAACATTATTCATCATCAACTAAGAAAAGAGATTAAACACAAGGACATACCTTCTCTTCATCACTTAATACAACTTTAGGGATTTCAAGATGAAATTTATCTATCATAATATGATCTCTTTTTTCAAGGGCTACAAGATCTTATCATGATACTAAGACTAGGCATCTTGAAATCATGTGATTTAGCCTAATGCGACTACCAAGGAGGTAAGTTTTCTTCAAGCAAGAGTTTTATTGCTTTATCAACCAGTTGATCCTCCTTTGGTTCCCATACCATAGGTACATCAAGTAAAAGTGTGATGGGGTAAGGACAAGATGAACTAGTTGGTGGAGGTGGAATATAGACCTCAAAATCAGATTGAGAATGTAAGGTAAAAGACTCTTGGGAAGCTCTTAAGGAAGGAGAGATGGGGTGTGTTTAGGCATAGGATATTCTTTTGGGTCTAAACCTTCCATCTCACCTTGACCTAGAAATATCATATTTGATTAAAATTCCTCTATTT